>JBCAUI010438173.1:0-14020 GCA_038406195.1 Haplosyllis anthogorgicola
TCTGGCCATTTCAGACAATTATAGGAAAGAGTCGGGGGAGGCATGAGGGTCAGTGCTCCTTATCGGGACACCTTGTTGGATTAGGTTTCAGTGACAGAAAATTATGAGAGCAGTGGTTGAAAAAGAAGAGACGTTGCTGCATATCACAGCATTTTGACCAAATTGACAAAAAGGATATGAATAACTTTTCCCTGATTTTAGGAGACAAAGGAAACCTACGATTTTTTCATTATTTGGCCCTTGATTTGGTACTATATTTTAGAGCGGTGTACACGTAATCCAACAAACTAATGATGAGTCCAAGCAAAAAAAAATTGAGCCTCTTCAATCTATTGCGAACGAGGCATTTAACTGGGAAGTGATTCTCGCTTTTGATTACAGTAAATCTTCTTTTAGACGATCACTCATTATTTGGGACTAAAGTTGTCGTCAATAAGTTGGTCTTGCAAAGGAAAGTTCTTTTCTGTATAATTTAATTTGTAACGTTTTAAGTCCAGTGGTCGTGCAAACAGATAGCGGTCCTGCAAAAGAAGGTCTTGTCCAAAAGAAGTTTCACTGTATGCCGTGTATGAACGTAACGCAAACCACGATAGAATATTCGGTGTTGACTATGACTTTTCAAACAGTTAATTGTTTGCAGTAGACTTTCGTTAATTTTTAACGCTTCAAAGCATTGTTTAAAGTTTAAATGAATGCCGTAAAAAACCTGGTGAATTGTAAAGATGCTTCAACATAGGAAATCAATCGTGAGGCTATAACTGAGCTGGAAAACAAAAGTATTATCCATTATATAACAATAGCAGATATTTATTTTTCTAATTTTGATTTATAATATGTGTTCGTTGTTTACAAAATATAAATCCTTTGAGCTTATAAAATATACGCTTAATTTTGTAATTAGTTACGATAAATCAATAATGTAACATTTTCTCACGTACGTGTGGTTGAGGATTCGAATTAGATGTAATTGATATTCTGTAGCATGATAGACCGTATTTATTCGAATAGAAGCACCCGGTGCTCAGGCCAAATTTTGACGGGGTTCCTCTTTTGAAAAAATCAAAGGGCCAATTCTGTTCATTAAATGGACTTACATATGATGCACAAATGAGTCAAAACATTAAATACTCAAGAAATTAATGTCACCCAAAAGTTCTCAAACAAGATATTGACGTCGACAAAAGGTAACTGTCAATAAATGTCACAAGTTGGGAAAAATATTTAATTTATTTCCTTCCAAAAACAGGGGTGCGTCTATTAGAGAGGGTGCTTCAATTCGAATAAATACGGTATTAGATCTAAGTAACTAAGAAACGTTTACCTGAGAAGTGCTTAATTTAAACATGAACACGTCAAGTATTTGTTCCGAGATCTAACAAATAATTTTAGCCCTGACATTTTTGTCCAAATAGTTGCTCTAGGATGCCTAATAATAAGATAATATAACTCTTAAAATCACAGTGTAATGATAATTACAGAAATAACGGAATAAAATGGTAAAGATAATTGCATGAAACTTTAGCTGCAGTGCTAGTTGATTGTTATGATCTTCGTAAATAAATTATGTAGTTAATGTAGGTAAACTAATAGATTCTTGTTTGCCTATTAGGCGGCACTAATCCCCGAATGCGTGAGTTTTGCCATTAAGCCATTAATCAATTAGTCTACCAGGTAATATCTAAAACTAAAAGTTGACAGAATTTTCTTTAAAAGTAAAAGTTGTGTTATTCAGTTTTCAGGTTCAAAGTCAATGTTACGGCATGTATTTGCTTACTCAATTTGTTTTCAAAAATATATCAATTTATTTGGGAACGGTGCATTGAGAAAAACAAGTCAAGTCATGCTAGTCCTGGAGAAAGGACTGCGACAAATAGCTAAACTAAAATGAAACAAAAACAACGTTAAAATAAATGAAATTGCAATAAAGAAACAAGTGGCTGTCAAGAAAGTGACCAATTCCAATTTATTTCATGACATGACGAAATGATTCAAATAGTAGCAGATCATTAAATTCATCTGGGGGTGTGAGCAATTCTTGCGACAATTCTGGCCAGTACGTGTAGCTCACACGCCTCCTGTCGGTATTTTGGCACGAGCACGTCAGGTGGCCACGCCTTTTTGTGGGGTATTGTTTCAAAAGCTTTAAATCCCCGACGCGTGGGTGCGATCAGATCATTTAGGAGAAAACGGAGGTGCCACCAGACCAAACATTTTCTGGCGCACAATGCAACAAAAAAAACTTTCATAACATCCAGAGATACAAATTTGTGTAATTTTCTGAAAACACTTGAAAATTAAAAAGAAATTATTTGGCGTCTGCACCTCACTCGGGGCACCATTGGAAAGTATGGCTAGAGTACGGGCGACACGCAGAACGTTGATACGCGGGAAGCCAGCATATCAGCAGGCGAAGCTAGTTGAAGGTAAGCTAAATATTTATAAATAGTTTCTGCGACGTCTTGTTTTTAAGACTTACATTTTGAGGGGAATCGAATTAATGTGATAGACACCAGCAATGCAAAATGAGCAAAAACAATGACCAAAGTTTGGCAAACTAAGCTTGGGTTAAATTGGTCGGAAATGGGGATCTCTAGGTTATTCATTACCTATACTACTACAAGACTATTTTGTTTATTTGTGATTTCTTATCTATCTGTTTAAATTCTTATTTTATATTTGGACACATTAGGTACGCAAACAACTAGAACTTCCACTGAAAAGGACGCAAACTTGGATCCAACTTGCAAAACTATGCCGGATTCTGCCAAAGAAAATGAACCCACAATAACGACGAATAAGAGAAAAGGTTAGATTTTTAAGGATTTTATTTCAATTGTTCAGTTAAAATTTGGAGATTTCACTATCTCCCGATGAATCAGATTCTGTAATTCCGAAACATTCTGAAATTCCAAAAGATAAATCCTTCATTTGTTACATGGATTTGGACCTTCGGTACAATAGTTGTGTGTCCAGTAGGGTCGTATTCGATAAAATTTTATTATCGATTTTTATGGAAGACTTTTTATCGATAATAATCAATTATCAACTGTGGTATTTAAACGACAAAATATTCAAGTGAATGTGTGATAATATGTTAGTTAAATGTTTCTATTTGTGGACAAATTAATGAAGCCAAATCAAAGTGAAATGTGTTTTATGTTGTAGTACACTCCTGTTTGTTTATAGTTTGGTGTAAAGTGGCTTCATTATAAATTTGAGTGTTAGTGGCTTCCCCATTCTTTATTTTACTTGTAATAGTAAGGAATTTGTTCACTTTCAATATTATTTATACCCTAACTTCAATAATGGATTATGAAATTTGGTTACAGTTATTTGTCGATAAAATTATTCTATTGATAATAATCGATTATCGATAAAAATCTGAGACCCCTAGTGTCCAGAGGTCATGGTCTCAATCTTTTATAGCGCACTGCATTAAATCTATTACAATAAAGTATTTGTAATCAGGTGTGCACGTTTCATCGAAAAAAGAGAAAAAAGGCATTTATTGCAGCGCTACAGTAAATGCTACAACTTTGGTTTTTTTCAGTTTCTGCTAAAGAAAGAACAGAAGGGGGTGTTCCCAAATGCCTCGAGTGTCAAGAACCTTACACTGAAGTCGGTGCTCGTCTGCCCCGTATTCAGTACATCCTGGTCATGCTGGAAGTCTTACGAGAAAAAGAAGCCAAGCAAAAGTTTGAGTACGTCCTGGACGTGCTGAAAGTCTTACAAGAAAGAGAACCCAAGCAACAGTTTGCAGTAGCTGGACCAAAGTTTGAGCAGTGTGCTCAGCACCAGAGGGAGATGGGTCTCTACTGCAAGGAGGTGGACTGCAGGTAGGATAACATAGGGATAGTTTTTTGTTACCAGGCGGGCTACCATGTCTGTGCAAGAGGTGGTCAATCTGCCAAGTTCCGTAACTAGCCATAACTAGCGACAGGACTTCTGCTCAGCGACAGCAGACTTTCCATCTAGTATAGTTTTACAGATAGTTCTGTTAATTAGATCTGCACTGAACAAAGGACAGAAGTTCATAAGTACTTGTTATTATTTACATCGTAAATTTTAAAGCTATAGTCAACACTTTTTATTAATAAATGTACACGGCCAACAGCGGCTCCAGAAATTTGTCCGGGGCGCGGAATAACTAGTGAATTTCATTTCTCTACGTGCAGAAAGGAGATATGTCAACTCTGCATCATTAAGGAACACGCGAATCACAAGGTGGTGGATATTCTGGAGGAACATGAAGAAAGGAAGAAAAGCAGAGTTGAGCCACTAACTAAACTACTTACAGACTATCGTCAAAAGTTACAAGAAACCAAGGAAGAAATACAGAAAGAAAATGACAAATCCGTGAAAGCTATCAACCGAAAAAAGGAAAAGTGCATAAAAACCTTTGATAACATGCTCGAACAGGCCAAAGATCAAATGACGAAAGTCCAGGACGACATTGATTTTAAGCTTAAGATTTTGGAGGAGCACATCGAAAACTTAATGCAGCAGAGTGCATTTCCATCAAAAGACGACGATGTCAATCTTGTAAAGGCTGAAATATTTTGGGATGAAAAGCCCTTTACCTACGATTACAAGCAATACGAAGAACCAGACCTTGTTGAGAAGCAAAAAGAAAACCTGTACGGTAGATTTATTTCGGAAAAGAAGAGTCTGGTCCATTGTGGTGTGACGTCCTCATTTGACTTGCCAGAAAAGCAGAGTGGTGAGTATTTAGAAACAGCTGGTCCGTGCCACCTCAATAGTAAAGTTTCGTAAAATTTCCTGAAATTATCAGGAGCTGAATTTCAAAAGTATGGATGTATGTATTAAGGGACCATGGGTCCACCCAATGCGAGACCATCCTGGATTAAAATGTGCGTTGAAAAGGGGTGAGATACTGGATAAACATATTTACTGTAGGCTCTCACTTGAGTGACACTTTCTTACATGACACTTGGGTGAAGTAGACTCGTATTAAGTATGTATAATCACAGCTTCTTTGAGTGACTCTGTCCTTTTTACGATACTCTGGTGAAGCAGAAGTTGGATGTTGATCAAAAGAGGTCCCATAGTATACCATCTTGGTTTTTTCTGCAGGTCCCTTCTGCATGGAAGTGCTGTCTGACGGTAGCATTATGTGGTGCCGAGGAGGAATACTCACTCAGTACAATTCAGAAGGAAAAGTGCTATTTTCAACAAAACTAGGTGTGGAAGGAAACCACAGTCAGAGTGACCAGGAACTGCAAGAAGGAGAAGGGGAGAAACAACCTCACGGGATGGTGGAGGTGATCCTCGATGGAAAACCCTGTCTTGCTCTATCGTACCCGTAAGTACAGTTGTCCCCAGATATATCGATATTTTTGGTGCGGGAAAATAGCATCGATATAAGCGGGATCGATATAAGCAGAACAATTAATATGAGGGTCTATGACTTTGCGGAAAAAAGGTATCGATATAAGCGGGATATCGATATAAGCGATATCGATATATCCGGGGAGGAGTGTATATCCATTACAATTCGTATCAGTTGTGCGCATAAGGGTATACAAGAGAGTTCCCATAAGGTGCCGTGTTAGAGTTCTGATACGACTTCCATGTACTGCAACTCAACTCCCGATATGTTCGTATCAACTGAATTAATGCTTGCAACCAAATGTCCACAATAATCACACCCAAATCATGTTATAGATTTGATGAAAATTGTTTCCAAGTTAGGGTCTGTAGCGAATAATGCCTTCTCAAACAAAATTCAATTGACGTTTTATCATTTTATTCAATTTAAGTGAAGATGAAGTGATAGAATTTCACAATATACAGAAACTGGATGAAGTTATCCTGAGCCATTCGGTGTCACCGTTTGAACCAGGTCGCATGTGTGTGTCGTCCCCTTCTACCCTGATGTATGTGGACCTGTCTGACGATGCACATGAAGTGAAATGGTTGGATTGTAGTTTGTTACCTCCCAAGTCTGTACTACAATAGCACATGTTAAACAAGGAAAAATGGAACTGGTTGTTGCAACAGAACTCTGCGGTGAACTGACCGTGTGTGATGCGGGTACCGGTTCTGCAACAACAGATGTTGCGAGTCACATGAATGTTGTTGCTGCAACAACAGATGGGCGTGGCCATCTCTTTGTTTGCGACAGGAACAGGAATTGCATAGACCTGTTGAATGCGAACGGTACGCACATGGCGACGGTGGTTCAAGCAAAAGAAATGGGCATTGGCCGAATGAAATGCCTCCGTTGGTGCGACAAAACCAACTCCCTCCTCATCAAACATTCTCTCCACACAAACAGTTTCACGAATAATGGAGAACAGATTTGGAAAGGTGTCATAAGTGTCGTAAAGACTGATCTTCCCCGGAAACCACAGCATCAGGTGACCGAAGTACAAGCCCTGGAACAAGCCATGCCACCACCTCCAGTACAGGTCCCTGACCCGGGGACGGCAAAACCTGTACTATCACCTACAACACTATCGGTCCCAGATTTAGGGAGGATAGAACCTTTACTGCAGCCCCCAGCAACACGGCGGACCCTAGCTTCAGGGCAAGTACTGCAGTCAAGGATGGTACAACCTTTGTTGCAGCTCCCAACAAGCCTACACGCCCCGGACTGCGGAATGGTACAACGCCAGCTGCAACGCCGATCAACCCATCGGGCCCCAGACTCAAGGAGGGAACAACCACCAGACCACCAACCACCAGACTCTGAGATTTTACAACTTCCACGACCAGCCCTAGCTCCTCTTTGTTCAGTGCATTCCCAACCTTCAGTCCAGTCTCGAACACCGGTTGCTGCAGGGGGGACCGACGTTAAGATGGAAACCGGCAGAACGAAAGAAATAAATGTAAAAGTTGAAATGGATACAAAGAATGAAATGAACATAAAGGAGGAAAAAATGTAAAGATTGCACCATAGTTCAGTGTGTCGCAAACTATGCTCCCAGCAAGGAAATAACTTTGAGCAGTGTTAGTGCTCGAGCCTGATAATGGTGATTATTGTTTTGTGGAAACACCGAAGATAGGGGAGTATAAACTGCAAAATTACCATAATAATCTCTTTCTATTTTGACAACTTGGTTGAGATATAAATATTAAAATATGTGACTGATAATAATTAAGATATTGTTTCTTAAACATTAAGATAAATAAATAATAGAGTAAACGACTTTAGTTTACAGTTTCTATTGTAATAATATGATTTATATGTTGAATAGATAGAATGTAAAATGTAATGTAAGTTTCAAATAAAATACATAAATGCATACAAAATCGTTTATATTTTATAAAATTTGCGTGCTAATGATGCTACTCGTTTTGTAGAGGAATGAGTCCTGTCCGATTCGTGGCCTCAACGAAAGCAAGCCAATAAATGTCCGGCAACTCGGTATAAATTATATTAAATTAACAGATTCCGTGCGGAAAGGGTTTTCCGCACGGGTAATAAATGAGTATGAGTAATAATATGTTGTAGCAGTCTCAACTATGCGTGGTCTCAGCTACACGCAGGGTAAATAGTTGAAATGTTGCGTAGAACATACTTTGTGTAGCGTAACCTTACGTTTCCCCAAAACTAAAAAAATAAATATAGTTTGCAAATGTCATGCGGCAATAATTGTGGATAAATAAAAACTAAAATGTAAATTTATCTATTTGTCATTGTCATTTAAATAATCATAGATAATAATATATTTTTAAATTTATTTATTCATTGTACATCATTTTACAACTATTAAATATTAAATTAAATCAATAAATTTATTAATTTAACAATAGTTTGCAACTATTTGCATAAATTTATTTAAATAAATAAATTGATTGACTTATTTAAATTTATTTGTCTAATGATTATTAACTTTGACAAAAAATTTTTTTACATTATTAATTTATTTTGGTGAAACGTAAGGTCACGCTACACAAAGTATAGCTTTCCAATAACTTTCCATGACTTTCCATGCAAAGTTTCAACTATTTACACCTTATTGAAGTACACTGCACGTAACCTGTCCCTGGATGGGTTATGCGTATCGTACAAGTGATCGTAGTCAGTCCTGCACGTAACCAGGACTGGTACGTTTTCGAATGTGTGTGTTGGTGCGTGCATGCGTGCGTGCGTGCATCCTCCACGACATCAGGTATTGCGGACATGATCTAATAAGATATTTAGGTCAAGGTCAAAGGTTAGGTTACATTCTCTTCAAATTATGTCGCCGCTAAGCACCAATGTACCAAAGCACGATGTCCTATGTTCGCATAACTTGGAAACCTTTTTCTTGTTGGGGGGGGGGGGGAGGATCGTGACAAAGTGTTATAAATGACTCAGATTAATTAACTTTTGTGTGTACTTTGGCTCTAACAAATTAGCTCATTGTATATTTGGACAAAACTGCAACAATGATCATTGCACTTTTTTCCACCTCATGTACAAATATAATTCTGAAATTCTGAATAAATGGTCCGTTTTTTCTGAACCTGCATCAATTTACTGGTAAAAATTGAAGGGTAATAATCACATGTTTCGGCAACATTTGCAGCATGTCATAGTAATGAGTTATCGCTAGAAAAATTAAAACTATTGAATGTATTTCCCTTATATATTAGTTAACCAGGAAAAACAAACACAAACACATTATTTTTTTCTGCCTGCAGACAACTGCTGCAGATACCATCTCCCTTTCCCTGTCATAACCAGTCCAATTCCTTCATCCATCATCCCATTTTGCGTATCAGCCATTTCTTAACCAGAACCATTCTCACCTATTCTTACCTGGCCTGGCAGGATCCAATCATGAGTGCTGTTGCAATAAGATGCAAAGGAAATAACCACAACAAACAGAACCAAGTCGCATTACAACATCCAGTTTAACAAATGACAGAAGCTATGAATGAATGTATGCCAGGCCATGTTTTACGTTTTGAGCCTTGAAGTTACACAGCACTGTACAAGGAGCAGAAATTCAGTATTTTGCACGTGTGCATCTCATCGTGTCATTCATTCTTCTACCAATACATATGACTAGTATAACTTGGATTTGCTCATCTCATTAATATGTACAACGAGAATTATCCTAACGGCTAAAGAGTCTATCGCTGGTATGAACAAGTTTGAACAGAGTCCACAGCCATGCACCCGACCTTTCCCATCTGACAGGTTCCCGGTGCTTTTTTTGAGCTCATAGACGTTTTAAGTTACCCATCACAGAAGTCTATCGACACATGCGCGATAGACTAATAATTCAGCATGAGAAACCTGCGATATCCATTCTTTTATCGCACATTTGTACCTGTGCGTATTAAATTTCCACTATTCTTCCCATCAGTTGAATTTATTAGTCACAGTACAAGCAATGGTAGCTATGGAAAAAAGTGAATCAAGTTAATCGTATAATTGCATAACGCATAGATGTGACTCTCGGGATCACCGCACGCAAGCAAGTAATAGTGCAGGCGAGAGATCCACCCTGGATTTAAAACCGTCACAGGAAGTCCAAAACAGGGGTAATTAGTGGCCCCACAAATGGACCCTGGTCAAACAAAAACTTTAAAAAAAAACAGTTATCGCATAAGAACACAAGTTTGTGTTACATACCATTAGAAGTTTTTCCAGAAAATAACATTTCACAAAACCTTATAATTAACAGTGGTAAAATATCGCATTTCTTGCAGACAAGAAGAGTTGGGAGCCCCATACGACTACCGTGATTAAGACGAACTCTACACATGTCTTATAGGTCAAAACGTCGCAGGCAATTCACCCCCTACTTCGTATTCATAACGAACAAAGTACCCTCCCCCCATTCGTACTCTGTACAGCAAGATGTTACTTTTTCATTCGTCTTCTGGTTTTTTGTTCTGCGCGAAATCTGGTAATGTAATTGAGAAATTATGAGTGATTCATTAACGTAGAACCCAGCCCACATCTCCACGGTTTATTATACACATAATCCGATCACAAATCTCAAGGATTCTCACACCACTTTGTTTTTCATTTCGATACGTCCACGTTTGGCTTAAAACCATCATTTTCCGTGGAATAACAGTGTTGTTGTTTTTTACCATGATTACATAACTTTTAGGTTTAGGTTTACTTTCTTATTTCATTACAAAGTCTTATTTATGAATGCCAGTTTTCTTGAATCAATCAAGATTTTCGATCTGATATTTTTATGGCATATTTCTGGATAGCCACTTACAGTTACTTTACAGTATGCTTGAAGTGTGGTGACGCCCTTCATGAACCCAGACGAAGGTCAAATTACACAGGGTCAAGGTCAAAGGTCAGCCTGTTCCAGCTACATCTGTGCCAGAACGGTTCAAACTTCTATGCATATCAATGAGTGGAAATAAGAATTTCGAAAAACATGTGAAACCGACTCCAAGGCAGCCTAAGAACTAAAATTCAAATCAAACCACAAAATCCTCTCGAATTAACAGAAGGAGTCAAGGCCCTCCGACCCAAAGTCAAATAAACAGCCAACCAATGTTAAATTTATAGTGACTTCGCATATGTTTAATGCATTTTAACCATCTTTAAATAGGTCACTTTTTGTGCCCCTTTCCACAGGATGCCATTTGGTCTCGACAAAAAGTTGTCCGACTGGGGTCGCGGTTTGTCTGACACCTTTCAAAAATCAAAACTGCACGATGTTTGAACGATGGGAAAGGAATAGGAATAGAAATATACTGACCGAAAATGTTTGATAATTTCACGAATTCAAAAGTCTAGAACTGAATACATGTACATAGAAGAATCATGTACCGACATAGGACATCATACTTTTTAAATGATCCTCAAGTTTTGATCCTCTCTATGAATTTCTCATTTTACATAAGTTTCAAATTCTTGAGTTGAACACTATTTAGAATATATGATAGTTTTAACCTTTCTCTTATCTATTTCAAGTGAATTTGGTTTCTTCTTCGCAACCAGCAGTTGATATTTCTATCATTTTTCCTCTATTCTTTTTCCCTCCTCAGACACTACTCTTTTACTAAGTGGTAACATTAGATAAAATTCCCTTTTTATGTGTAATTTAGAGATCTGATCTTGTTAAATGTATGTAAATTTTAGTTTAAAAAAAATTGAAAGCCTTTAGACTCCACTTGCTATGGTACAAAGGTCCCCTTACACATACAAGCAAAGGTAAAAACTCGACCCTATCACATTGCAAAGAGTCGTCTTCGATTTCAATACAAACGTATTTGGCTTTTATTAATGGCAGCTCGATTAAAACCACTTTGCCCCGTTAAAATTGGCCTTGCAGCCCAAATTTAGATGTGTAATGGGGCCCCTATATCAAGCCGAGGGTCAGTGATTTTCAAAGGAGGCAGTTGAAGCTTTGACGGGATGGCATGTTTTAAGTAGGGCACATTGTCACTTTGATAAAGTTACATTTGATCAAATCCCATTCAGCGCACCATACACGTACTGTACTTTGGCTGCACAGGTTTCTTTGGTGATGCTTCTTCTTGACAATCAATGTTTTGAAATTTATATCAGTGCAAAGCTCTCATTTTGGTTTCCTTTTGTTAATATACATAAACTACAAAATAACAATGAGGAATAGGAAATGCTGTTAACGCATACAACTGGAATGTGATCACTGAGTGTGTCTCGGTCAATTGTGACTCGGTAAAGAATAACTAATTTCTTTGTTTTATTTGTAAAGTATATTGGAAACAACAGTCACAGCCCTTCTCTCGGACCAGCGAACCACTGGTACCCATGTTTTGGACTTAGGATGTCCCCACTGGGCGCCACTAAGTTCTTTTTCCCGTTTACCTTTATCTAAAACTTATAAATGTCAAGCCGTTGCTGCATGATTTCAACACCACAGATTTGAACTCACAAAACTTGAAACCCAATTCAACTCAAGAAGCACAATCTGCTTTTGAGTGTTGTCCGGAGACAAGATACCTCTTGCCACCTTTCAAGTTGAGGTGCCTGTTTAAATCTTAACAATACAATGCTACCAATAAAACCACAAAGCACTCTGCAAAGGAACCAATATAAAGATATCTTCTTGAGAAGTAACTGATCCGTACAAGGGCCTCCCCTTGACCCTAAAATAAAACCTTTTTGGTGTATGGTGACTGTACGAATATAAATCTCTCCTTTGGTTTGAGGGTGACTTTTTTAATCCCGTGTTGCATGGCAGATTGGGTCATAGATTTTCAGGGACTGGTTCCATTGGTTGTAACCTATTCACTGCAAGAATTTCTTTTCTTCTTTTTGACAAGTGCATGCATAAAAAGGAAAATCTTTCATGCCGCTTGTTTATGATGCGATTACCAAATTGCATGAGTGGCACATACTGGAAACTCCTCATTTACGGTCACCTCTTTTGCGTATTAAATATGGCCGTATATTAGGAGTGGCCGTAAGGGAGAACTACACTTTGCTACAGTTTTGCTACACTTTTCGTTTGCCAATAATCAAATCGGTTTGAACAGACGAGATAATGATAGATTCACAAAAAGATTCAGAATGCAAACATTTTAAAAATTGAAACAAAAACTCCTTTTAATTCAAAAGCTGCCAATATGTAGCGTAATACATTTTTTCTTTTAATTACGGTGGTGTACTTCAATAGTTACCTGACATAAACCTAAGATGTGCATACCACATTCTACTGTCAATGGGTTATTGCGTCTTCCTTTTCAAGCCATTTAGACTACTTTGGAGAAATTAAACAAATTAAGCCTTCTGGTAAGATTTATGTATCCGAACATCTTCTTTATCTTCCCATGTGTTGATAAAACGTTGAAATAAATAACATCATTTGCCATGAACATGTAAAGTCCCCGATTTAAAATTTAAATTTAACCAAATAATTCACATGTCTAATGAAAAATACTCCGCTGTTGTTGGTTCATGATGGTATGTCTACATTTGATAACTAATTTCAAATTGCCAAATAAGAGCATCAAGTTCTCTTTACAAACGTTCAACGTTTTCTATTCCAACGAAACGAACAAAAAATGAAATGTTTTATCTGAATTCAAAATAATGCAGGGGGTATGCGTAGGTTTATATTTGGAAGGAAATAAAAAATATCCAATGATTTTCATAGCTTTTTAATCGTATTTACATTTCATAACAAAACTCAAATTGGCAAACAACATTTTCGTCGCATCTATTCAACCTACCAAATATTTTCCTTGCAAAGAAAAAGGCTGGGATAGACGTAATTTTTTGTGAAGTTGATTGCAGCAATAAATTATTAAAGCATAAACTACAGAAAAGAAGAGAGGAAATAAAAATACAGCCAAATGTTTTTGGCGTCAAAGGGGCCCCGATTTTAAAAGCTAATGGAGTTCACAATAAATTGAAAATTTCTCCCGATACAAAGAGACGTGAATTAAAAGTTGCAAAGGGCAAAACTATTCCTCGTGAAATCCAAATGTTTTTGTAATGACAAACTTGGGATTATGTGCACCTCGAAGCACAATAAATTTCGGATTTGCCTGTTTTGATACAAAACACTTCATTCAAAGTGCTTTGTGTGAAGGTATACAATTGCTGTCGTCAAATGAAATCAATTCAGTTTGATAAAGGTCGCGTCAAAATTAAAATTTTTCCCAATTAAATTCCCTTTTAAAGCCTCTGATAGTGTCTGTATTGTACTGCACATTTTACGTTTGTTTAAACTGTTGAATTTGCATCTCTAAAACTAAATTTACCTGCAAGTGACAAAATACTTCAATAGTTTGATAATAATTTGTAACTTCTGTGCATCTGAAGCTGGACAATAAACCAGTAATTTTGCAATTATTTTGGCATCTTAACCCTTTCAGTACCCTAGGCTCCTGCAAAATAGTGCTTTGTACGAGGAGAAATGGGGGCATGCTAATTGGAGGCAGTCATCACCATTAAATTATGTTGCGATAATTACATGTTAAGCATGGGTCAGAAGGTTACACATAGGGCTTTCAATAGCACCAGGTTTGGTTTGTGAGCTGGTCACCAGATGGCCACTACACTTGTTTAAAGATATCTTACACCCTTGATTTTTCC
>JBCAUI010438284.1:0-14011 GCA_038406195.1 Haplosyllis anthogorgicola
CAAACCAATTGCTTTTGTTATTATTCCGGAACAAGCTTATAACAAGCTAAATAGCGACAACCGCAAGATAATACAATAGTGTCTACAGTTTTCGACATTTCGACACTTGAATGTTAACCAGAAGGATGTTACTGGAGTAATGTATTATGCACATCATCATGTAATACATAGCACTACAGAGATTATTTGTAATGTATGCGTCTCACTCCATGTGATATCATGGGCTTATGTAACTTTGGTATTAACTTGTATATTTACAACAAATTACTTTGGCACTGGACACACACAACATTGAAAAGCCCACAAATAGATAACTTTGGCAGACAAAGAAACGCATACACATGGCACCTTTACTAACAGACAGATACATTTGTGATCTGTATCTCTTTTGTTCAAACGTAGATCCTGATGTTTGTTGTTGCATTTAATTGCTGTATATGACTTCATCAAAGAGACGAAGAGACGTGATGTCTCCGAACAATAGACGATTCTGGCCAATATTTCAGGTACATGTTAGGTGGAGCAACTTCCGAGACAATTAGTCTGTTGCCGTCAGCACCGCAACGTCTCCTAAGCATTCTGATCATTTGCAGAGTACTTGAATTCTGTTCTATTTTAGCAACACTGACATCCGATTTCAGAAGCATAGCAAATATATACATGTACGTATCAGAGACTGAAAATCCTATATTTTCAGAATAATAACAATTCTATGACATCCTCTTGTAAACATTAGAACACAGCGTGGAATTCTTTTGTTTCAAAACTTTACCAAATTAAAAGAAATTTCAGGAGGATTTTTGTATATGAATTAAATATTAGTTTAGGCTCATGAGATCTAATTAATTAATTTCTCATAAATGAGATGCGCATTCTGGAATTACTATCTATAAAATATGGGCATTCTCCATATTTGTCACATGAGCTTTCCACACACAAATGGCTTAATGGAACAAGATAATCTTGGATAAATGGAGGGCATCTGTTTATGATGAGATAAGACAGCAGCCTAAATGAGGTTTAATAGGGCATTGTGCCTCAGGAGAAATTGTTCATTAGTGAATATTGCAAGGTTATGATGTCCAAATAAATAATCACATCATTTTATCAGCATGTTGAACAATACCAACCATGGATATTAAACAACTTGTAACGTTGTAGCGTACATATGCACGCCAGCGACAGGTCCAGACCTGCTTTGAAATTTATTGGCACAGTCGTCCCGAGTCTTAAAAAGAGGGTACCGGTGCCCTCCCCCTAAAACGAACCTTAGTTCACAAAAATCAAAAGCGGAACTTGTAGTGTTTCATTTCCACAGTTGATGTGTATTGCCGACAACCATATGCTACAGGACCAATTTGGGAACAATACCTTTGACGCCTACAATAAGAGTAAACGTTTGATTTTATTTTGCGACGTGTCGTTCACCCAAACAAAAGCACCCATTATTCTAAAAAATGAAGAGCTGCAGACAGACAGTGTATCCTATGGTACCAAAACAAAATAAACATCTTTTGTTTTCGTATCACAGCTTTCAAATAACAAATAAACACGTGAACAATTTTACACCGACCTCGTTTACAATGCATTGTGGGAATCATAAATTAATGATGAATAGTGATTTATTATGGAACTAAATCAAAAGGCAGTCAGATTGGTGGTTTCAAATATCATGCAGTAGTATTTAAATGGTTCGAGTTGGATTTTAGTTGTCAGATCACGTTATGTCGCGACTGTAAACAGAAATGTGTGACTCATTTTTTTAATCCCGAGGGAAAGTGCAGTTTTTGTTTGACCCAGAAAATGCTCAGAATAAAACATTATTTTTTTTCTGAAAAATGTTCCTAGAGTTGAAGGACAACCATGCAACACGGCTGTCTTACCCCGACTTTGCATAGGGCCCGGTATTGCCGTTTGTTCCCCATTTTTCAATTGCAAAGTGGTGCTTGTGGATTACATGCTATGTTAAAGTTATCTTTTCATTCTGGTGGAATGGTGGCAGATATCTCAGCCACAGCTTCGAACCTTATAAAATTTATGTCAGGCGAATAGAAATAAAGGTAACCATCATCAGATTTTCTTTGTTTCCTCCGGCTATGACACAAATGGATCTTCACTGTCTTTCTTCGTTTATGTTGTCAAATTGTCATTTGGATAGAAATATGATACATTCACCAGTTTTGGAAATTAATGTTTCTCCATAAGAAATATTTGAACATTTTATTATGTCTGTACATTTACAAGTGATGGAAAGTGTCGAAAAAATATAGACATTTTTACTAATGAATTAGTTTTATCTCTGAAATGAGATAATCTTTAGGTTTTAACTCTTCTCGGATTGTTCGTTTTTGTTGAGTGAAACTTCAATCATAACAGATATTGTCTCATTAGATACGTTTGTTTGATTGCAAACATCTTGTCGATGTAAAATAACATCAGAAGAAGCTGAAACTCGAGTCATACTTCAAGACTTGGAGAGAATAAATTAAATATTGATCTAAAGAATGTTTATCGGCGGTTTTGTTTGTCTGAAACAAGAAAGAGAAAAATTCTCGCTTTAAGAATAGAGTACATCTTGCACACTGTAGTCATGGAAGTTTTTTTCCTATTCTATTTTCCTATATTTCACACCGGAAAATTATTATCATTAAATTTGCTTTTCATGTCACACTCACGACTAATTCAAGAACGAAATGGTTCAAGTGTCAAAGGGTCAAATCCCTCCCTCCTATTTATATCCAAGATACTGAATGATTTTGTAGATTTACCTGAAGTATCAAATTAACCTGATCAAAGAGACATAATGAGGGTTTTTCTTATTTCAATCCCTCCACCAAATCTAACTTTCCAGACACATGAACTGTCTGTTTTTTTAACTGATTTTTATGTCAAGATAATTTTCAGTTCAGGTTAATACTAATTTCAGTCCAATGATGGAATATTGTTTGAGACTAAATTCAGTCTTTGCACCAAAAAATGACCAAGAAGCTTACATTTGAATTGATTGCAATTCAACCAACAAAGGTCAACAATA
Source organism: Haplosyllis anthogorgicola (assembly GCA_038406195.1). Taxonomy (NCBI): domain Eukaryota; kingdom Metazoa; phylum Annelida; class Polychaeta; order Phyllodocida; family Syllidae; genus Haplosyllis; species Haplosyllis anthogorgicola. Next base: position 3,035 of record JBCAUI010438284.1, read on the forward strand.
GAGGAGGTAAATTGACATGTCTGGAAAGTTTCGTAAATTAGGTAGATTAGGTAAACGAAATTAATAAGAAAAACCTAGATTGTCTCCACATACCAGACGTATCACACTCAATACATAGGTACGCATAGGCGGAGTAGCTTTAAATCAACACAGCAAAAGTCACAAACATAATACGATATTTTTGCAGTGAAAAGTTATCCAGATATTTATGAATTGAAACAATGTTTTGTTTTTGTATGTTTTATTTCTATACTGTTCATAACCTGTGAAAAATAATATCAAAGCAAACCAACTAAAACTAACATTGATGTATTCTTGGCAAGCGTAGATCAACCTGAAGAGGAGATGACGATGAAATTTCGCTACGAACTACATTACTGGAGGTACATTTTTCAATAGATATGTTCAGAAGGTTGAGAAAGTTTAGCTTCTTTTTGTAATTCTCGTAATTGGAATAAAAGATAACGTAGTCAGCAATTACCATCAAGTTGCTATGCACGATGGAAGGTGCTCTTGGAGATTACTTCAATTTTGTTAAAGGATTTCCAACTCAATAAATAGTAAAGGTCCTCATTGAAATCGCATTGAAGGTTCATACCTAATCTTCAGCAAAGGTTGTGCTTTGACGTTTACCGTTTCTGACTGCAAATCATTGCTACATTGAATTTTCGTCTTTCCTAAAATGCTGTCAAGTTTTCCTTTTTTATAATGGTTTGGCTCGGAACTATTCCGTGTGTTACCGTATCAATAAATTACAACATTCATCAGTATCTCAGGCACAACTCAAGCTGCATCAGTCCGTTATTATATAGTTTAACCATAGTGTAGTTAACATGGAATCAATAATAAGCGAATGTTTTTGTCAGCGATAAAAAGACGTTGTGAAATATTATTGTTTGCAAAACAAAACATAAATGCTGGTTTCGGGACAAAGTTTCACAGAACAGACTTTTGTAAAATGTAATGTAATGACAATATCGAGAGGAAAGTGATACAGATATTGATATGTACATTGTTTTCATCAAGAGCGAATATACGTTGTACATGGTGTCTTGGATTATTAGAACAATGTACAAATTGGAGTAAAACGTCCGGGTCTCCTACGTCATCTTATGCAAATAAATTCTAGAAATGCTCTGAGTGGAACGTGATGGAATTCTTGATTTCATTACACAAAGGCTGGACCATCATGACTCTTGTGTGATGTAATTTGAAAATGAAATTATCAAACGAGCAGTTGATTTTAATTTTGTTAATGGTACAACACTAATACTGAAAGGTTCATCTTTGGAACAGAGTATCCTCGACATGGTTTCAACTGGCAAAGGGGTGGTGAAATGTACAACTTAGTTTTCAACGGAAACATTTATCAGGCAAACTTAGTAAAATCACAATGAACTAAAAAAATAGTGAAATATGGAAGAAACCTACTGCACTTTTTTGCGAGAAAGTAGACAATTTTCAATTACAGAGGATGATGAATTTCTGTGTATCTGTCCATGATGAGATAAGGCATTGGTTTTATCGAGGTAGCAATGTGTTCTGTGTTAATGCGAAAAACAAATATGTCCTTAAAGTCAATGGTTATTGGTACTCGAGAGAAGTTCATTGAATTAAATTAGCATAATCAAAAACACAGTGAATCCATCAGGTACTAAACACAAAGTCAGTTGCGGAAAATTGAAAAATTATGGGAGCAAATCCATAAACCTTCAAGCCTATATGCCAAGCACTTTATCAATCACGTAATTTTTTTTTTATCAAATCTGAATGCTACAAATTAAGAATTAGTGTAGTTTTACAAATTTACGCATTTTCTTTGAACCAGCTGTAATTCTTCAACAATGGAACAAGAATCTGAAGATGATTTTAAATTATTTTCATTTTTTCTTCTAAATCTTACACTTTGATTGTTTCGGATTGTTGGGGTACTGCAGATTCTCTGTGTTGTAGCATCATTTATCTCTGCTGTATTTCGAAAAAAACCCATTGATTACTTAGATGCTAATTTAATTATATTGGGTAATCATGGCATCACTGCAAAAGAGCTTCATACATATTTAACGTTTTGAAGAGTTACATAAGATATTCTACTGACAACTATTCACATATTCTTCATGTTGTACCAAACAAGCAGCATGGATTTTGGAGTTAATCCTAGGAGCTCATCTCATTGTATCTGATGTCTTTCAGCAGATACATTGGCCACCAAAGAACATTACAAGTTGCTTTGAATTGTGTTGTCTTTAATTGTCAGCCTTGGCGTGAAAGTTTCTTTTTAAAGACTTTGTAAACCGAAGTCCTTTTTGGGACCACTCGTGCCCTCTGTGTCAGACTTGGGCAACTCTGTCAATGGTCTCAAAGTCAGGGTGGATCTGTCACTGGCGTGCTTACTCACTTGTCATTAGGATACAGCCTCTAAATAGAATACTTTTACTCTGGGGAGACTAGTTCACGGGTTTTCCAACTGATGTCAGGCCAATTTCTTATGGTATGCAATGATGCATGCAGGCAATAACACAGAGACAATAGACTAACACCAAAGCCATGAAGTCATGGATCAATACCTTGATCTGGCTAAATGAGTCAGTTTAACACCTGTGCATGCTGATACAGAAATAGCTGCAGTTCACAACATGAATAGATTGACTACCTATTGTCTCAGTTGTCAAATGTTATGATGTGCTGGGGTCATGGACTGATTGTCAACACTGTGTTTATGTTATGGTTTAGCTGTGAGTGCACTGAGGTTGGTTAGCTGAACATTGACAGGAGGTGTCACTATTGCCTAGGGGAGGTCTGTATTTACAGACCAGTATCCTAACGTGTGCTATGATCCCTGATCCCCAGTATTTTTTTGGCAATTGTCAATATCATCAAGACTACCTTTGAAACATTTTGACCAAAAATGTAAATGTGTTAACTATGTATCACAAATTTATATTTTCTTACTTGGAATATGCACTTGAAATGAAAGATAACAGTGAACACATGTTATCATGTTTGGTGAAAGGAAACCTTTAAATGTCCTTCAGCTGATCTTGCAGCTCCATATGTTCAGATTCCCAACTTAAATTCTCATTTGTTTAGAGAAATACCCATTAGACACTTAGATTAGGGATAGATTGCCTCTGCGGGGTAAGGAGATATTTACTGTCAATGAGACCTGGATTGTCACAACAATGATTGTGGCATTAACTGACTGATGGGAGTGTCTAATACCGGATTAATATTTCCCTTAAAAGCTTTCAAGGACTTGTAGCAAGTAGTCCTTGAAAAAGAGTCAGGAAATGAAGAAAGAATTTGTCTGTTTTACCGACGACATTTTACACACTATAAATTAGAGTATTAGAATTACGAAAACCAGAATCTTTGCACAAAAAGCTTTAGAATTATTCAAATACTATGACAACAATGAGAAAAGACATAGTGCTTAATTTGACCAATTACAATTGCAAATCATCTTGTCAAGGGGCTGTCAAGTATCATGTTCCGAGAGTGTTTTATTAATGAAGTTGAAATATCATTTCTGGAGATTTGACACTCAGAATTGCAAAATGTATCTTTATGTCACACCATGGGACAATTGCCATAGAGATTTGGTGTTCCACTGACATAAAAGTTAGATACAGTCAATAAGATGCAGAACCAAGATAGATTTACTGCAAATGAGCCAGAGGCAAAGTTGTTGTGCTTAATTCCTCTGAAATTGACTTCATGAAAGTGGGATTAAGGGAAAATAAAACTTGGTTGACAGGGAAGCTTATTCTATTTGTATTTAATATAAACGTCATGAAGGTGACACAACCATGCTTTTTCAGAATCCCTAAACAAATGGATTTTTTAAAGCTTGTTTCCAAAATCCTGTCTAATTAACGTATAACTCTATGCACTAATTTCACTCTTCATGCATCTTATTAAAACCTTGAAAATTAATTAGGTAAGAACATTGCTTCGAGCAGTGTAACAAGGTTTTCAACTGTCGCTGATGCAGGAGTTGCTTTCTGCTATATAGTTGTCAATTTAGCAGTCACGTAAAATAAGGAAAACGACACGTAACTCTGCATGCCTGATTACCTTCAGCTCCCAAATTCTAGTAATAAGATTGATTTACCTTTTTTATATTTCTCTGCTTTCTATGAGGTTGTGATTATACGTGAATATGTCTCTAACTCCAGGCACTCCCGACGAATAGAAATTAAGATGGCACGCTACTGATATCAATGCAAGAGAAGATGACTGCAAAGAAATGAAGTTTATTGAAGCATGTTCAAGACTCCAGGAGGGATTAAAAACTGAGCCAAGCAGATAAACAATAACATAGTCACCAAGCGCGTCGTTAATTTTACAGCTTTTTTTTGTTTGTAAATGGCATAAGTGCAAATATTGTTTCACAAAATGCCGAAAATCTTGAAAGAATCATGACATGTAAGAGGGTAAATGCTCCACCCTGGCTTTGAAACTCATGGGCAGACTAGAATGAAGTAAAGTTCAAAACATGGGTACAGGAGGCCCAGAAAATGTGGACGTATGTCAACAAAAAATAGACAAAAACCGCCGAAAATGCAATATCTCGGGTTTTAGGTTATTCTCTTTCCAAGCTGCGAATCGGTTTTTGGAACACTGTAACGCAAGGTTGACGATCTACTGGCTAATGAGATTTTCGTGTACTGTTTGGCTGCAGGTGTTCAGTTGTTTATATGCGGAAAAGGACAACGCCCTTAGAAAAGTGAGCACAAAGCACAAAACTACCAGGTTCATTATACAGGCTGAGACAATTGTTACTGTTGATTGTAACATTTCAATCTATCCCTAATAAAAACAAACAATCCCCTTTGTGGCCTGGTGTTCCCGAAACAACTTGCCGTCCTGTGACCGTCTGGTTTTAAACCGTCAAAACAGTTCAGGAATTGCAATCGTGTCTCCTCGGGAACACTGCACGCAAGCAAGTAAGAGTGCAGGAGAGAGATCCACCCTGGATTTAAAACCCATGGGGACGATCACACGAAGTCCAAAACAGGGGTAATCAGTGGCCCCACAAATGGACCCTGGTCCAACAAAAACTTTCAAAAAATCAAACAAACAAAAAAAACCAGAAAAAAGAAGATAACTTAGTAATGTGATGCTTGAAGATAATTTTTTTTGGAATATCTTTAATTGTAAGGAAATATAGGGTTCTTCATCTACTTATTCATCTGCAATAAGAGTGACCTTGCATTTAATCAAGAAGTGCTTGCGTGCAGCAGTTGCATGTTATCATCATTGCAGTCAATATATCAGTTGTCGAGAGTGTCAAAGTTGAAACGGATACAAGCAATTTGTAAACTACTTGGGCAATATTACAATCAAATTAATTGTGCACTCCTTGGGATTTTTTTTTACTTTCCCTTCTGCACAAAGCAAATCTATTGTCTTGTTTCTTCCCGCAATTTAAATGTTGAATAAACGTATTTATTTTCCAATACATCAGAGACATCGTGTAGAATTTGTTTGTAGCTTTTAATTGTCTGAATATCAAGCCAATTAAAGAAGTAGAATTTCCTCAAGACATGTTGCTTTCATATTGTCACGGGGCAACGTAACATAATCACTTTTGACAGCTCTTTACATGTCAATTTCAAATCACAAAGTGGCACAATTATGCCGAGTTTGTTAATTTGCATCGTAAATACGTTGGAGGAAGAACGAAAAAGAACATGTAACGTCAAATAACAGTTACCTCCATATCTTAATGTGAAATGACTTTCGTTTCCAGGCACAACAGTATTAGATACTGGAACCTTTGACTTAGCTTTATCACATTAATTAATTCACTTATTTATTTACGTCAACGTTTAAGTTACATTGTTTCTTGTTGCAAAATCACAAATGGATAATTTAAGAAAAATAAAAGAAACGTAAAATCAACATGACCATCATCCCCCGTATGGGATCCATTCAGATTTTGAATTCAGTGCTCGGTGTTCACTCATTAAATGAGTGCTGATTATTTAGTGTTCACGATCTTGACACCTAATGTTATTTAGTTGAGTTTCCCTTCTGCATGATTGACACACAACCAGTAATCTTCACAGTTGTTCAGTCTGTACAACTAATTGTCACTGCAATCTTGTCCTTTTCCCTAAGTTGTAATGAGGTATATCAAGTACAGCAATCAAAGTAACCCCTTAATCAGTTGTTTGGAGGAAAACAACCAACAAGCTATGCAGTAAAATTCGTCATTGCTCAATTATCTTAAAATTCTCAAATAGATAATAATTATTGTTAATGACTTGGCCACTGGATACATTCAAAATATTTCACAGAATAAATAGTTGAAAAGAAAAGAATAAGCGATAAAGGAAATATCAATATTAAATTTATTACATTACCGCATCTTCTTCTGGTTATGGAATATGGATTTCAGGCTTTTCGTTTGGAAAATATCCTTGCGCCCGAGGCCGTCAACTGTTCTGTAATATGGATCCACTGCCTTCAGTGTTTGTTTTGCTAGATTGTCACTTAGATAGGAAATGAATACATCTGTCGTCTTGCTTTTTCTTCCCTCAGTTGGATTGAAGTTACTGAAAGTTTTTCCGAAACGTGCGCCTTTAATTCCTTCTTAAATTTCGCAAAGATATCTGGAAATCATGCAAAAATTGAAATTGCGGTTCTCCAAAGTTTGTTTACTGTCTTCTCTAATTCTCAGATAATGAACGTAGTTGTCTCATTAGGGTTGTTTGTTTGGTGCAAATTCTGTTTTGCAAAGAAGATATTGAAACACATCCCTCACTTGAAGATGTGAAGTGCATAAACGTACTCGATGAAGAGAAGAACGAAGAACATTTATCTCTGATTCCGTATTTTAATAAAACGATACAGCTAGTTTACTTTCCAGTGAAATCAGTCTGTATAGTGTAGAAATTTCAATAAAGTGGATACCAATGAAATATAGAGGTACTTTAACATAATTGAAAACTTAGAAAAGAAATTCTAGATAAATCATCCATCATTCCCTTCACTGAGTCAGACTCCTTTTGCCTCGAAACGTTCCCGAATTAACGTTATTTTTATGATTGAAACTAAAGCAATGTTATAACAACAATTGTAAGATATGGGCATCTCCCTTCTTCAAACCAGGCACTGGTAATGAAGGTAATTACACAACGAGATGAAACAAAACCTAGCAATTCTCTATCCTATTATTTTGAAGTCCCCACACAAAACAAATGTTATTGATGGCGAAATGAACAAGTGCAGTGTGAAGCCAGGTGAAGCTATCACTACTTTCTCAATTATTCAAGTGGTCTCTTCTGTTTTACTCGAGAAGAGGTAATAAAATGTAACGACAGAAGAAGATGATGGTCATCTCGTTCTGCGACTTCAGCTGGCGTTGCATGTCGGTGTTGTCGGTAAAGGACTGCAGAAGTTTACGATCAGGAAATGAACTGTCAGTCTCAAGATGAGCGCTAATGCATTTACTCTCGCAAGCATATCATCTTACTGTTTAGGGTCATTGCGAACCACACGAATACCATGAAAGTGCCTGGTCTGAATGAAAAAAATGAGCATTTAAGAAACATATTGTCTTTTCTACGTCGGCAAGTCTCGTGTTTGTAAAAGAAACAACATATCATATTTTGTACTGTTTTACATGAGAATTTGCTGTTCATGAGATATCATGATAAATTGGACGTAAAAGGAAAGCTGTTTGACGTTGAAATACAGGATAGTGAAACAACAATCTTTCCGTGCACAATTAGAATGAGCAATGTGAAGATATAGCACAATGTAACGAAGAAGACTCTTAGTGATGCATCTCCATAGGGAGATCAATGCCAACTTTTCACGACTCTTTTATATTCTTTTAGAAGCTTGTGGGATCGCTGAATGGCTCTGTGAAATAAAATGACACTTCTATTTATATTTATGAGATTTGTGTCCCCTGAACAAAGTTACATAAACAAGGCTTTCCGGTAAAATAAAAGTAGGTTGATTTAGAATTTGTTTTTGAACATGGCTTTTTAAGCCAATAGAATCAATCTCACTGTCGCTTGATTTGCAGCCCACATTTTCCTACTTGAATTGAGTTATTGACCTTGGTGCATTAAGATGCTGTATCAAATTGAGACAATATAAGGCAGAAGGCTTGAGAAACACAAATCATCAACCCCATTGGGCTGATTTTAACAAGTCTGGAAATAGACTGGGAGCTGATCAATATTTTCTTTATCCTCGTAGAGAATTGTTCCAGCACTTTCACTTCAATCTTTCAGTGCTTCCCAACATAATTCACTTACTTTTAATATCCATAAACTGTGTGGCCTATATATCGCGACACAAAACGATTACAATGAAAGTCCTTATATCTTGTTACGACATCAACCATTTGATATTCATCTGTGTTATATTCTGTAACAATTCATTCATACGTTTGAAATTAATTGTGGAATCAATGAATAGGATGAAGGTTTGATAATAAAGTGGCATCACATATTCTGTTTTGTATCACTTTACAGCACAAAGGTCTTTATCCCTATGGCAACGTGGAACAACAGGCTTCATTTTCTTGTGTAAAGAAAAACGTACAGACAGATTACTTAAAAGAGACGCAAAGAAACAAAGTGGAACACAGATACCTTTTTCTTATACATTTTATTCAAGCATTACAAGTTGGCAAGAGTACAAAATAGTTCATGTGCGCAACATTTCCATTACTTATCAAATATATTACATCTAGCGACTTGATTTATCAATCCACGTGATATGTGACTGAGGAAAATACAAGGAATGTTATACAATTGTCGAAGTAGCGAGTTTCATATATAAACTATAAAGTTTAACTTCTCCCTGTTTTTCTTCTTTGATTTATCTTTAGGACGGATTGGTTGACCATCTGTTTCTTCCAATTCAGTACCCTGTCCAAGGTCTACCAGTTCACTGCCCTGACCTTCGTTTTGCTCATTACTCCCATTATAGACAGAAGGCACAATGGTTTCCCCAAGGGATGCCCTATTGTTATTGTGAGTTATATCAAGCTCCGGAACACATTGTACAAACTTGGGAAACTCATCCGCACTGTGTGGACTCAAGCTGTTTCGATCAACATTATTGAATTGCAAGGCTTGTATTGATTCCTTTAGAGTAGCCATAGCACTTTGTGAGATCCTAATCCCATTAGTGTGGTTGATTAGTTGATGACCATTTAAGTTGCCCACCAGACAAGTCGGTGAAAGCGGCTTACTATTGTTAGTCTTGTCACTGATCGCTTGCTCCTCCAACACATCCCTGAGATCGTTCACTGAAGCGATGTCATCTGGACTAGAAGGCACAAAAGTGGTCACTGTACTTGACCTACTACATCGATTTCCTGATATGAGTTTGTACATTGCGCGAGCAAGATCGACTTCCTCACCAGGAGTTGTTGGAGTAGGATGTTCGGATATGTGTAATCCCATTGCATTCCTTGCATTGGCGTTAGCACTGGCTCTCAATGGCACTCCATCAACCACAATGGGCACCGATAATTCTTTAGGAGGAATGTTTATATTATCCAACGCAGCACTTGGACTGCTCGTTCCATTAAAGGCTTTGACTTTTGGAGTATTTATCAACTGTACAAGATGTTTGACCTGAACTTTATAAACCTCCTTTTCGTTCTTTAGCTTAGAAACCATTTCAATCAAAGCATCCACTTCAGCCTGGAAAGAGACATGCAAATTTTTGTCAAGTATGATGTTTCTTACAACTGAAGAACATTTCTGATGTCAAGATTACATTTGTGTGAACAAACGTACACCATGAATTTATTTTTAAGATTTGGAATAGTATTTTGTCAACCATGGTTATCAAAAGTGAATTACAATATTTGGTTTCTGTCAACAATTGTTACCTTCTCTGATAACGAATCTGTATTAGGACTATATGCCAACCGAAAATAAAAGACTGTGACCATAACGAATGAATGATGAGCAAGAGTGGAGATCAAATGATACCTTGCTATATTCATCTTCTTTAATATTAGAGTTGACATCGTCAGATTCTGATTCTGACTCTTCTGATTGATGGTCTATGTATGTAAGGGGTCCACAAGGCACGCAGTAGATGGTTCTGATGTCTCCCCGGCGGTTCACCATCAGAGACAGGCGATGTACCCTCCTGGCACCGTAGACATCTGTCAGGGTGCCGTGAAGCTCTCTCATCTTTCTGAACATGACAAGAAACTGAAAAGAAAAGAGAGGGTATTGAAGCATCGGTGTGGAAAATTGAGTTAGGATATTATGACTGAATTACAACAGTTCGAATAACCTGTTGAGATTAGTAGTTCGTAGAAAAAAACTACAGTTGTAGGAAGCTTTAGCACTTCAGTCCAGCACATGGATTTTAGCTATTTTAGCTTTTATGGAATCAAGTAGTTTGGAGCGCTATTGGGCGTATTTCAAGAATGTGTCGCTTTATTGCAATTATTCTACAGAAAGCACAATACCATTACACATACATGTATTATGTTTGGTAAATTGGTTCCGTCAGCTTGAGAACCCGTATTCTCATGATAAAATCATTTACTAAGATATGAAAATCAAACCTTGGGAGCATAAACTAATATGAGCATGGCTGTCACTGTGAACTGAGTTCTCAGGAATCTGACAATAAACAGAATGTTGTCATCAGGGTGCTTCTGTAGTAAAAGTCTGAAACAAGAAAACAATTAGTCCCACTTTGAGCATATGGACTTTTCATGTTCGCATCGTGTAGGGCTTTCAAGAACTTAAATAATAGACGTGATATTCTCAAATAACATAGCAGTTTAATTTTCCATAATTTTTGTCCACAAACGCTGGAAGCTGGATACTAAGCCAAGTCATATACATACATTGACGAGAGGAATTACCCGGGTAGGCCGGGTAAAATGTCTATCACACATGGTCCATCCCCATACCTCATCCCCATACCTCATCCCCATACTTCATCCCCATACCTCATCCCCATACCTCGTCT
>JBCAUI010438395.1:3259-14007 GCA_038406195.1 Haplosyllis anthogorgicola
AATGAAGAAAATTTTGGCCGCGGGGAGGGGGGGGGGGACAGGCGTGTGCCTCCTGCGCCCCCCTAAATCCGCCAATGCATATTACAAAGAGGATGTTTCTTCATGTTGCATGTTGTGCACAAACTTGATGCACATTTTGTATTCGGAAAGAAATGCATTTTTCGTTGATATTTCCAGGCGACAAATCGGAGTGAGCTGGCGGAAGGAAGTAGAAGAACTGTATGCATTCAATCGATTGATTTATTTCTTTAAAGCATGGTTTTATTTTTGGATCAGGTGGACAAGACAATTATTTCGGAAAAAGGTGAAACCTGTTATCTACGACCACCTCTTATGGCACGATATTTTGGTCGATGTTGGTCTCAATTTAAATAAGTCGAGAATTAGCGTTGGTCGTTTATTTTCGGAGGTCGTTGATGACAGGTTTTACTATGTGTCATGTTACTGGCCTTCGACTGTCGAGGGGGTGCGCAACAAGTGCATGCTCTGATATGTTTTATTAACTATTGCACTTCTTTCTTTTTTCTTTTTTTTTTAATGTTATAAGCATATACGCACATTGCTCTTGTACATACACATTTCTTTCATGAAACCCTGAAATGTTTTAACATTTGTTATGTGACTGAATAACCTCTAATTTCTATTACGAAGAACATTTTGTCGGGGCATGATTTTTGTTTATGTGCAGTTCAAACAGTTTTATGGTTAACTCATAGTTATCGTACAATTCTATATTCATTAGAGTAGTCCAGATAATAATAATAGAAATAATAAAAATAGAAATTAATGATTAATAAAAATTTGATTCTGAAACTGTTAAAATTGTTATTGAACTTAGAAATACTTGTGCCATTTGCACAGACTGAATTTATTTACTAACTGTTATTGTAGGGCCCGGTGCAGAGAATCAAGTTTAACGGAGAAAACCTGACGGATTTCATACCCAGTGCGTTTATCGGTAAACCGAACAGTATCGCGATAGACTGGTTGTCCAGAAACTTGTACTGGGGAAACACGGACACAGGTGAGGGTGACTTATCATGTACAAAGAAGGGCTTAAAACCCAGCTTCACTTAAACGAATAATAATGTCTCTGAAAAAACCCCAAAAAAACAAATAAAAAACGTGACAGCATTGTGACAATAGTGTAACAGCAGGTTTCAGTGAATAGCACATAACATTTGCCGGATGCGAGAATTGTCTTTAGAATGGTATCCAACTAGATCTCCAGATTAGAGCATGAAATACTATTTCCAATATGACGTGTTATTATTCTCACCATTACATTACGGTTAATTTTAGTGTATTAACTGCTCTGAACAATTTTTAAGTGATTTGTAGATTTACCCCTAGCAGGGAACTCACCAGAATCTTGTTGTCAGCCGTCAACTTGAGGTTACGGGACAAGTATTCACCTGCATCCAATGCAGGGCTGGTACTAATCATGTACTCACATATATGCTAGTTCTAGATAAGACATTTACCCAATTAATGCAACAATATTACTGTATTATTGCAGGTTCTATTGAGGTGATGAGGATGGACGGAGATAAGAACTACAGACGAGTCATACTCAGTAACACCGGTGAGGGCGAGAAAGATGTGGGCAAACCTATATCAATTTGTGTGGATCCGGTTAACGGGTGCGTAATCTCTATCTGTCTGTCTGTCTGTCTTGATGTAGAATTCAACATTGGCCTCATATTTCACTTGGGTAACCCGTAATCTCAGCAAAAGTAATACCCAAATTTATGTCATTGAGCTAGAGCGTGGCTTTGATCTGGGTATCAAACTTCGTCTAGCTATCAGTAATAATTTACTTTACAAAATAAGATCTTGAGCAACAGACGGACAAACAGGCTGACGGACACAACTGAAAACACTACCTGGCCTGTAACACAGGAAGCTTAGGAGTTGCACTTGGATCGAAGTGATAACTATCCGATTAATTTGTAGAAAAGTTTACTGGTTGGATGAAGGTAACACCGGTATCCCACGGAAGGTGGCATCAGTGAACATGGACGGTTCAGACCCACAGATCATAGTTAAGGATGATCTCCAGCAGCTCGGACGGATCGCTATAGACATACAGAACCAGGTCCTGTACTGGACACAACCCAGTGCGCAAAAGGTAAAAATCATTACTAGATGAAAATATTTTTCGAGGGTCACTGCTTCATCAATATACAACAGTGGAATGCAAAATGTGGCTTTTGAGCGTTAAATATTACATGTTTCGATGAAGAGCATTGGTAAGGAAGTTTTGGTTCTGTAATGTTACAATAAACGGAAATGAAATGAATGAAATAAAAAGACTCAATGCATTATTTTCACTTTTGTTAATTCAGATCGAGAAATACCAGTTGAATACAGGTTCCAGATCAACAGTTGTGGACAACGTGCATAATCCTCAGGTACGGCGCTTTAATTTGTCTTTTTACATAACATGCAGAAAATGTAGTTGTGCTGATTTAAAGTAGCATAAAAGTTCTCGCAATGTCAAAGCCTATTCAGGACCGCATCTACTTAATATATATGTATTGTGAAACATGTGGTGCAGTGACCACAAGAGTTAAAAACGGTACAAGATGACCAGTATGACCACATGGATTTTATTTGGGTGGAATCCCTTTTCACTTGCAGAAGAGATTGACAGTGTAAATTTTAAAACTTTTTAGAAGAAGCTGAATGAAATGTAAACTTGCACATCATGTATTGATAATTCCCATTGCAGGGAGTTGCGGTACGTAACAAGAAGATTTACTACTCTGATCCGGATTACGAACGCATCTATGAGGTGGATGAAAACGGTGCAAACCAGAAGATTCTGCGCAGCAACCTCCTGGGAGTCAGTGTGATCAAGGCGTACAGTGAAAGGCATAATTCAGGTAAGGAGATAAAGAGTTCCGTTTGGTTCGTGCCGTTCGTGCTGTATTCTTAGTTGGAAAAAGTTGACGAAGTAAAATAAGTGCTTTGTGGATAACACTTGTGTTACATTACCAACACTTTTATTTGAACATGAGTTATTTATTTATAACAATTATAATTTTTTGAGAAAGGTAATGAATTCTATGACCTAGTAGTCCCGAGAAAGATTTCATGTTAAATTTTCAGGAATCACTGCGAAATGTAGCTGCAAGTAACTTAATTAAACAGTCAAACAAAGTAAATCACCTGAAACACTATGATCTCTTTTAATTGAAGGTTCTACCGGCTGCGTACCTGCTTCTAACTACGGTGGTTGTGATCAGCTCTGTCTGCCGTCGGGTAATAACAATCAGAAGCGATGCACCTGTGCAACCGGATTCGTTCTGAAGGATGATGGAACAAGTTGTGATAGTGAGTGCAGCACAGAAATTCTTTTAGACACAGCAGCGAAATGATGTGAAGTTTCGACAGTTTTCAAAGCAGCTGCTAATTAAAAACTAAATCATGTAATTTAAACCTCTTCGTGTTGTACATTTACAAGTAACCAAACTGTTGGTTTTGTAGGCATTGACTCATTTGTCGTAGCCTCTCTGACACAAACGGTGCGCGGATTCAAGTTGGATGGTGATCAACATGAAGAGGCAATGGTTCCTATTGGTGGAGCCTGTAAGTACTCAATATCTGTTTTCCACTACAGTTTACCGACAAGAGTTTTGTAAATTGTATTGCTATTATGAATCTACAATCATACTGTTTCTCTTATTGTTAATTTTGAGCATGCCCGGTTTCCTTAGATGGTCTCTTTCCACTATTGAATGATCACTTACACAAGTACTAACAGTTTGTGACTGTCTACTTTATGTGTTCGGAAGGGAACTGGTTAAGCCATTAGAATGTTTATTTGTTTACAGTTCGCAGTACGACACAGCTGAGCATGCACATGAAGGCGGGAGAGATCTACCTTGCAGACGGTAGTTATTTGTGGGGAGCCACGGGTGGAGTGAGTAAAATCAAACCTGATGGCTCCGGTTACACCACCGTGATTGACTCTGGTGTTGGATCTTACGGTATCACGGGTGTAGCCGTAGACTGGATAGCAGGTATGTTATGAAAGTCATCCAAGGTATCTAAGACAAATGCTTCAGGTCGCATAGATTATCTGTCGAGGTCGTGAGCATTGGTAAAGTATGCGGATCTTGACAATTCTATGTCGATCTCAACAGTTACACTATTGGTCCAAAAAGTGGAGATCTTCTTTTGAAATTGTACCCACCACATTTTAAATCACATGAATGTATTTTTTTTTTCAGAGAACCTCTATTTCACCAATGCTCAGTCAGAAGACACATACGTTGAGGTTTCACGATTAGACGCATCATACAGACTGATATTGTACGTGGCGGAGAACGACAAACCTCGTGCTATTGCTGTTAATCCTATCAAACGGTAAGGCCTAAGTCTGGGTGACCCACACCTCCGATTTGGTTGAGCATTCGTGGGTTTGAGTCACGCACAGTGCCTGTTCACCAATGTCTGAAAAAGTATGCAAGGCATGTGCCCAGCTGCATGGCTGACACCCATATAGAGTGTGTGCTCTTTTTGAGCAGAAAATGGGTGAAAATCAGAAGTGTCTCTAAAGAGCATGTTACACAAGTATGTAAACAAGAGACAGATCTACCCTGACTCTTAAATCCATGGGAAGAGTTATCCAAAATCCAATATAGAGCGTACCAGTGACCCCATAAAATGGACTAAAAACTTTAAAAACACAAAAAAATCCCTATCTGTAACCGTGCATTGCGTTTTATTATTAACAAAGTTCCTTTATCCATTTTAGGTACCTGTACTGGTGCGACAATGGTCAGAGTCCTAAGATAGTGAAGGCTTTTCTCGACGGCACCAACATAACAAACGTAGTGACGACGGGCATATCAAAACCAGTGGGACTGTCTATCGATATGGCGACACACAATGTGTACTGGGTTGACTCCATAGTTGATGCTATTCAGGTCAGTACACAGATATAAAAATCACAATGAAAATTTTGGTGTTTGGAATGCGCTATTATTTGTGTGACATCTAGGTAATTTTGAGAATCATATTCGTGTATTCAGCTTAGGTCTCATGAGGAAAGGGGTGTGGACAGCCTTTTTAATTGGCTACTCAACAAAAGCATCAGGAATGAACCAGCTTAAATACATACTCAAAATATGTAGCTAAACGTCAGATGGATAACATCTTTACAGGGAGCATTCATTTCTGCAAGTTTATTTTGCAGTCTCTGTGTAATTATTATAGATGATGTCATTCAGTGGTGGTAATCGGCAGTACGTGCGCAGTAACATGCCTCGTCCGTACGGCATCAGTATACTCGGTGACGATATGTACTGGGTGGATCAGAACCTCAAGAAGGTGGGTGTAATAAGGAATACCAATATCTTTACATCTTTTAGTTTAAATGATATCAATAGAGCAATGCCCTTGTATGCTTCAAGTTGTGGTACCAGCTGCAGTTGTACAATGTGCAACTTTAGCGTAATATGTGAGAATATATATTCGTTTCATTCTCTTTATCAGATATTCCGTGATAGTAAGTTGCCTGGCAACCAGAGTACTGACCCGGAAGTGATTCGTGCAAATTTGGACCAGTTAGTTGATGTCATGGTGTATGATGCATCTAAACAGCCAACAGGTAATGAGTCTTACGCATCATGCTGATCAGTATACTTTTGTGGCGGAAACATTGCTAAAGAATGAGACATGCTCGTACATGCATGTAAGTCCATTGGTGCACTGAAAGTACAAACGTATTGAATGTAGTACTATTTAAGTTGCCTACCACTAAATACATGCTAGTCAGTCCTGCTCATCATAAGGTTGAAAATTATTATGTTCACGGTCAGTGTTGTCATTATTAAACCAAGTGGTAGGGAGGGTAATTTATCTGATAGATTCAAATAAATAAAATTGAATTACCGTGTAGTTATCATGCTGGTACTATGATTTCAGCTACTGGACCATGTACATCAAATAACGGTGGATGTGAACAACTGTGTTTTGGTATACCCGACCAGAATATACCCTCGTGCAAATGTTCTACTGGTACCATCGCAGATGACGGCAAAAAGTGTGAAGGTATGCCAATGTGTCGAATTAAAATTCAAATGCAATGTGTGTGTAGTATAAGTATCTTATCTTATGCTTTTTCAATTAACACATCAACAGCTTCAATGACCAGTTTTAAATGAAGTGCCATTTCATTGTAGACGTCAAGGAGTATCTAATCTATGCGATGGAGGCGGAATTGCGCAGTGTACATCTGGATCCTGATGAACGCAGTCAGCCCTGGGAACCCATCACTGGTCTAAACGGTGCAGTTGCACTGGACTTTGACTACGCAGATAAAATGATCTATTTCACTCAGGTAAATTAAATATGTTGGCGTAATTACTTCAGTTGATAAAAGATATTCTCAGAAGTAAACAGGTACAAGATGACCGCCAGCTAGGTTGAGATCAAAACTTTTTTAGCATCAATGTGAAAGACACTCAGACAACACTTCATCTTTTCACACTACAGCCCCTCCCTCTCCGTGGTTGATGTTTTCATCTTTATGTGGAAATGCATTTTTAAACCTGTGTTGCATTAAGAATCTCATAGAATTTACATGCTATAAATGTATCCGAGGTAAACATCTGCACAATCTTAGACATGGATCCGTTCATGTACTTACAGGTGGCTGGTAGAAAGTTGAGTAAAGTAGCAACAGGGACGGACAACGTCGAGGACTTTGCTAATCATCAGAACTCAACAGGTAACTACTTCAACATTGGTGACAGGTACTTGATTGCACCTTAATGGGAATCTAAGGGCTTGGCCACACCAAGCGTCAGCATTTGCTTTAGCTTTAGCATTAGTGCTGGGAAATGATTAGATCTCAATACAATTTAATGTAGTGGTCACACCGAGCATTAAAGATAGCTGTAAAGCTTGGTGTGGCCACTCCATTAATCTATACAGGAATCCAATTATTTTCCAACGGTAAGGCCAGACTTTTTTTATTTGTTTCCCGCCGCTCTCAAAAATCAAGAAATCAAAAAAACCCAACAAACTGAATCAGAGCCCAAATAATACAAAATCATAACTTCCGTCACTTCAACGAACATCGTTTGGAAAAGTTGTTCATCAATTTTGTGAATTTTAATCAAAATTACAAAAAATGTACAGCAAAGTCAATTTTTATTTTTATTTTTGTCCGATCGCCGCTCTGAAAAATTTCTTCCAATGATACGTAATCCAACAAATAAAAAAAGTCTGGCCTAAAGCTTAAGGTAAAGCTAACGCTTGGCAGGCTTAAAGGGATGGCCTCATTGGCACGTGCCCCTTCTAATGACCCAAGTTTCTTTCATTTTCATCGTATTTTGGGGGAACAGAACGAATGCTGAAAGATGAAAGACGTTTCACTGTATTAGAGACAGTAGGAAAAATCTGTGAGGCACCCTGTGAGTGAAAAAAATCAGCTTTAATGCCTATTGTACAATGATAATCAAAATTATAGATGGCGATTACACGCACGAGGTGTACAGCCCCGACGGAATCGCGTACGACTGGATTGGTAAGAAGGTTTACTGGACGGACTCCAGAATCAACCGCATCTTCAGTATGAACATAGACCGGACCCACAGGACCACGCTGGCTGTGACGGAAAGACCCAGAGCGATAGTTCTGGACCCATGCAGAGGGTACGTTCACTTTTATGCTATAAGGATCAGAATAGATTAGTAAGACAGGCCTCAAAAAATCGTGTTTTGAGTGTCATGATAAAAATGTTGAAATGACAAATGTGTTTGTGTAAAACTGTTGCTGTTGACATAAATGCGGAGTTATTTAGTACGATTTGGTTTTAATTTGCCACATGGAAAACAAAGTTATCAAAGTTATTGCATCAAATCATGGCTGATGTGCATGAAAGGAGCCCAGCCAGTCATGCCATATACACACTTGTGAGGTGTACACCTCTATTGGTGGAAAAGGCAGGTGTCACACCAGAAGTGACCCTCGAGATTACCGCACACAATCAAGTAAGAGTGCAGGAAAGAGATCCACCCGGGATACAAAACTCATGGGTACAGTCACACAAAGTCCAAAACGGGTAATCAGTGGCCCCACAAATGGACCCTGGTCCAATTAAAAAATAAAAAAATTATTGTATCAGTATGACATTTGACATCTATCTTGTGTATAATCCTAGGTACTGATTAAGAAAATTTCAGACTCTTTTATTAATTTGTCAGGCACATGTACTATTCTGACTGGGGTAGAAACCCTCGCATAGAGCGTGCCAGCATGGCGGGACGTAATCCGGAGCAAATCATTAACTCCGGTGTAGGATGGCCCAATGGACTCACTATTGACTTCGGTGAAGATATGATGTACTGGGCTGATGCATTGTAGTAAGTTATTGTATAAACCTTGAGTAATAAAGGAGATCTATCGCTTACAATGTTAGATGGAAAAAGGACTCAATGATTTCAATGATTTCAATCCTCCTGGTCAAGTTTTTTTCATATGTGATAGAGTTTATATGCATTCGGTACCCTACTAGGCTGGTGTAGAATGTAAAAATGGAACTGACTCAGTGACAACCCAGCTTAGAACCGATCATTATTTAATTTCATTACAGTGACAAGATAGAACGTTCCAACTTGGATGGCAACTACAGAGAGACAATAGTGGACTCGGTTATACATCCGTTTGCGCTAACTGTGTTCAGTCATTACATCTACTGGACTGACTGGCAAATGGGTAGGTTATGCAGCTGTGCCTTTCTTATGAATATAAACGAAGAGTTTAGACGTCTTTCAAACAGTCTTTGCTCTTGGGTGAAATGTATTATCAAAAATTAAAACAAAACAGCTTACTTTGTGTTACATTTGGCAGAAACAGTTTAACGCATCAAACTTTCAGGAATTCAGGTACTGCATTTTACGTCTTCTTTTTCTCGACACTAGGAGGTGTATTCCGTGCTGAAAAACACACTGGTGCGAACCAAATTACTATGGTGGATGGATTACCGAGGCGCCCCATGGACATTCATATTTACGCACAATCCAGACAGCAACAATGTAAGTGCATTATCTCACAGTGAATATGATATGATGAATATAACATTAAACATTTAGATCTCATGCAAAACGTTGAAAATGTCCATGCTAACTTTCCTTATTGTACAATTTTAGGTGATGACCCGTGCGCGAACAATAATGGTGGATGTTCAGATATCTGTCACCCTGGACCAGGCGGTACTGCCGAATGTTCGTGTTCGGATTTCTCGGGCACAAAGATCGGTAACAACGACAAGATGTGCATTCCGTCCAACAACAACTGCACACAGGATCAGTTCGTTTGCAGGTAACATGTGTCGTATAGAAAAGAAGTCGGTATTTGTTGTTGAATGTGCTCGTGCGAAATATACTGATATACTTTAGAATCATAAAAGCACCAGTTTCTTCAGTCTGAAATGGCTAGGACGATTATCATGAGGAAAATTATGCGCATGTCACAGCCAAGCATAGCTTGCATGTTTATGACAAAACATAGCAAACCTAACATTTGGATACCTAATCAAGGAGCAGTATGCCTTCAGTATCAGTGATACTATAGCAATTTTTTAACTGGTTTGTATTGCAGAAATGGGAAGTGTATAAGCAAGGCTTACATTTGTGACCTAGACAATGATTGCGGTGATGGTACTGATGAAGATGAACAGTTGTGTGGTAAGTTAGAACTATAACTGAAAATAGTAATAGGTTATTTGTTGATTTTCTAGTCAGGAACCTGCCTTCTGATGATGCTTCCTGCAATGTCCATTTTGTTAAATTTATTACAAAAGTTATCTGTTCGCGACATTCCCTCGCGACATTCGTCAAAAGATCTGATCTACATTGATATCTGTTCGTCCTTGCAGCTGATCACACATGTTCTCCAACCCAGTTTGTATGTGGAAATGGACGCTGCATCTCGTTGTCATGGAGATGTGATTTTGATAACGATTGCCGTGACAACACCGATGAGCTTGACTGTGGTGAGTATTCTTTTTGAAATCGTTTCTCGTTGGTCAAGCCAAATTGTTTTCATTTTATACTTCACTAACTTTAGGATCTGGAAATATTCCACTCTAAAATGTTCACTTACACTTACCAGAATTGTAGATGGTTACCGATCAACGAAGTCTATCAACGCTACGAGTGATGACATTAAGTCGTCAAGTTGGGGAAACAATTAAAGAGGGTGATCATATTAAAGGTTTCATTCATTATAGTAGTTTAGTAATTCTCGCAAAGACAAGCCATGTAGCCTCAGATTATGGTTCGTGACATGTTGCACATATTTTCAGATTTCCCGACGTGTGGACAGGAGCAGTTCACGTGTAAGAACTACCGGTGCATAGACCGCGCACAGCTGTGTGACGGGGTGGACAACTGTCGGGACGGAAACTACACCGACGAGACCAACTGTCGTAAGTTCTGCATTTAATACAGTTTCTATTGTCAGGTAGTGCCACTTTAGAGGCAGGAAATGATGGTTTGCAGGATTTTTTGCCAGATTTGTTGCAGTTGCAGCTCTCGTGGGCAAAGAAGTTTTGTATCTATGTCGCAAAGTGGCTTTTTATTTCAAATAGATGGTAACGGGTCATCTTCACAATCTGTATTGGAATAACGTTAAGGTATTGAATTGGTCCCGGTTTATTCTATTTCAGTCTAAAAAGCCTTAAATCGACAAAAGTAGCTTGTATCCTTGCCAGAGTGGTTCCAGTTGAT
>JBCAUI010438506.1:0-14007 GCA_038406195.1 Haplosyllis anthogorgicola
GTCGTGGGTTCGATCCCCACCCGGGGTCCCAAACTTTTTCAGCACAAACAAGGTATTGTAGATGAATTCATTTTCTCGTAAATAATTGTAAGATGAAAATGACTGATGTAAATTGCACCAAGATCAAAATGATGTGGCTCAATTAGAAAAAAAATTATTAGATGTACTTACCTAGCGTAAATGAGCCACGGCATATTCGTTCGGCTCCTCTACTTTCACGGACTCGCCATCCGGCTCTCACCTTACCTTAAATAAGACTAATGATGTCGTACACTCTGCACAATGGGTGCCGTTCTCTTCACCACATTCAAACTAGAGCTGCGATCTGTTCAACTTTTTCTGGTCTGATATGCAATGGTCTTGTCTGTAATCTGTATCTGCAAACAACTTACAACACAATACCAGAGCTTTTGTTTTAGTTTACATTCAATACCATCAAATATATCACCTCATACTGCCAAAGCATCAAAGATTAAGTCTATTTGAACAAGTTAATAGAAACACTTTAATTGGTGGCATATGTTGCAGTTGTTTACAAAAGTGATAAATGTAACGGATAAGTTAATTAGAGAGTCAAATGATATGTGATTACATCATAATATTTCCTTTAAAGGTGAAAGAAACTTTTTTTCATATCTAGTCTGGTCTGTAGACATGGGATCAATTAAAGATGAAAGAAACTTTTTTCATATCCCCGAATGAAACAAAGTTAAAAATAAATCTATTCTTTCATCTTTAGTTAAAGATGAAAGAATATATGTAGTCATGCAATTTGAAACTGCTTGGTCATTTGGACATTAGCCACTGAAGAGATTACACCAATGTGGGCATACAAGGTTGCACTAGTGGAAAAAGGCTTGATGTTTTCTGTACAGTGACTGGGGAAGAAAGGAATAAATTAGTCTTCAAAGTTTACCTTTCATAGGGGCACAGGCTCCAGCTGACTGGTCATACAGTGAAATCATTCAGACCTATTGTAAATGTGACACTTCCATTGTGACTAATTGCAATCCATATTGTCTCAATGCACTCAGCTGAACTTGTGTCAAAATTTGACATGTACAAAATCAAAGAATGAATTTCCCAATAAATTTCTTGTGACCAATACTGAGCCATTACTTTGCCTGTTTATTGTACCTTTAAAAAAAACCTCGCATATTAACAAGCTATTTCCGTTATTAGTAGTTTACTTCACCATTTGTTATTGAATAACAAATCATAGGAGAATTTTAACAGATGATTTGATCGAAGTTTTCTTTTGTCGTTGCGGAAATTTCATGGAAAATAATTCCAGAGTCACTACCACAATCTCGTAAAAACTTGAAGTGGGTTCAGATATAGCATCTTCTTCTGTAGATGAAGTTGTGGAAACTCCAGAAGTGACCACAGTGGAGATTGGCCCAACTCCCTCTGATCCGCCAGTAACTCCTTCAACAACCCCCGAAACAAATCACACAGGTAGGAAACTTTGGAAATTTGAACTTCTCAGATATCTATCAAGATATTAATCAATTTCATCTTACATGGAAATGACACAAAGGGGTAACTACTTCTGTGTCTGCTATTAAACTCCGAATTAGTATGTTATAAAGTTATAATTTCTGGTGTTTGAATGGACTAAAATAAGTGACATAGCCAACACTTAACAGTCTATTCAGGCAGCAAATGTGTGATGTCTAACTTGGCTACATCTATTAATCTTTATAAAATGCATTTTTAATCTCCCGTTACAGTTTCTCCCAATGTATCGGCATGTTCCGATGTAGACTGTGGCCAAGGTACATGTCATCCTGTTGACGACAACTCCTACAAGTGCATGTGCGAAAATGGTTCCGTACAAACTAACAATTCATGTCCAAATAAATGTGGAGGTGAACTGATTGCCACTAGTCAGATACAAACCTTAACGTCACCAGGTACTACATTGTTTATTTCTTTTATTACGTGCTTTGAAACCGACAGCTCATGAAATTCCTATCAATTTGGAATTGTACGGAACAAAAGAAAAAACGAAAGAGCTCCACGCTGGGCATTTTATGTGCTACTATTTTCAGAACTGATAGGAATTTCGTCCTCCGTACACTTAATTAATCTTTCCCATGCATCGAGTGTTATGGTACCTTCCTTTTAATGGCGCTTGAGTTTTCTTATACAAATTCACTACTTTTTAGGAAAAGAGGTTTCAGGAAAGCTACGATATGAAAATGATACTGACTGCACGTGGATTATACGTGGAGAACCTTACGTCAAATTGTACATTGTGAGTCTGGAGATTGAAAGACCAAGAGGCGACTTTTGTTTCTTTGACGCTTTGACTGTATCTGAAGGTCAGTAAAGAGAGAGAGAGACACAGAGAGAGACAGAGAGAGAGAGATGTAGTAAAGGGGAAAAGAAAAAAGAAAAGAAAACTTAGCAACAATCAAAAGCGAGTTAATAAAGATATGAACAAAGCAAAAGGTGTGATTGATACCTGTGCTAGACGACTTAATAATAGCATGTACTATTTTATTTTCTTCAACAACAGGCAACAACACGATTCCCACCGAAATATGCGGAAAAGCAAGGGAAGTCATTTGGCCTACAGCAAGCAATTTAATAACACTGCATTTTACATCTGACAGCTATACAGTAGGGACAGGATTTAAAATTGAGTATACAGTAACAGGTATTTCCAGGATCTTATAAAATTACAAGAAAAAGTGCGGCATGCCTGTGTATTAATATTAAGAATAATATTGTCTTTAAGTTTATCGAATGCTATCCAAGTAAATGATATTTGAGATGAACACAAAAATGCTGTTAAATAATTGTACGTGTTAGCCAATGTTCGATAGTAAAAGGCAAAGTGTTGGTTTTCATTTAACCGGCGATAGTCCGGTGCTACGTTTTAGCATTTTATGGATGTGTGTACCAGCTGACTCTCCTTTTTTCTGATTGATAAACCGTTGTGCACATCGATCTGGGAGAGAGGAAAATACAGGGGAGTGTGACAATCTTATTAGTGGGGTTGCCTGGGATGCCACCGGCACTATGACGAAGACAATGTGTTGCGTTTTTAATATGGTTGATACGTAGAGCTTAGTAAGCCGCGTGTTTGAATATTTAGGGCAACTAAACTGCACGCTGTTGTATCGTGGATCTAAACGTCATGACACAGACACTAACAACAGAGATTAAGCTTTAAAATCTAAAAAAAAACAACGTCATAAACCAAATTGTCCCTGACCTGAAGCTGGACACATTTAATAAGCACGTTATATAATTGCAGATGCTCCAATTACGTCCAACTGTGATCCGCCACATACCATAAACCTTAATTCTTCATATGAACTACTTTCACCTGGATTTGACCAAAACGTCTATGGTGCACTCAAGAGGTGTCGTATTGCAGTCGAGTCGCCACCAAACACCAAAGTAATATTTAACGTTAGATAGTGTAATGTTTCTGTTTTTCATTCTCGAAGGGTTTCGATGCTTTAAATTAAAACACTACGTCCAAAAAATACAATAGAACCTGAACGGCATCTGATTTCGGCGATATCTCATTATTACATTTTCTACCATGGTAGCTTAAACCAGCTAAAATTTGTAAGTAGAGCTTAACTGATTTACGCTAAGGATAAAGTTAAGTGTCATTCAAGACAGCTTCTGCTGCATGGTGGAAATAGACTTCATCTTTATCTTAAATTGTCTAATTGCAATAACGCAAAATTTAGTAAATACATGTTATATATAAAACTTTTTTGTGAAAAATTCATACTCGTTGCAGATATTGATTGAAGTTAACGAGATGTCAATGGAACTTTATCCCGATTGTCCCTTTGACGCACTCACAATCCTAGATGGTATTGACAGTATTTGTTATCCCTTGAAAAAAGAACGCTTATTCTCTCAGTTTCTAAAGTTTTCAGGCAGTATCTCGTTTATGTTCAGGCAATTACATCCGACATAGAGATCAAACTCCATTCTATCGTGCACAATTCATCAAACAGTTAATCGTTTTCAGCTACCAAATAGAAGCCAAGACGATTTTTAATAACTGACTTGCTTCACTCGCAACCCAACGAATAGATCACTTTAAATATTTTAGGTGACTATGACTCTGAAACAGAATTGGCTAAATTGTGTGGAAACGACGACGAAAAAAATGTTATGCAATCAAGTGGTAATGAGCTAACCTTCCTTTTGAAAACGGATAGTTCTACGAGTAGAGGCAAATACAACATCACATTGTCCATAGGTAAAGTAATTCTATCTTTTTATGGCAACAGGAATTCTGGAAATCAAACACTGATAGATCTAATATTAATATAAATTTACGTTTTAATTGGAGAGGTAAAATTCGCGGCCTGACATTAAACACGGACACTAGTAAATAATACGAAAATACGCAATGTGGAGGTCACAGAAGTCTTATGCTCTACCTTCATGCACTTTGGTTCTTTTTCTGAATCTTCTTGTAATCATGAACATAAAAAATGAGCCTAAAAACGTTTCCACCGAAAACATTAATTTCATTACAGATATATATAATTTAAGTTAATTTCATGATCAGTCATTTGTGTCGCAAGTTCATGCTATAATCTAGTTCTTTCTGTGTTACAATAATTTTGATCTTACTTCACTGTAATTTTACTGTTATTTTATGTAATTAAGTTTTAATTTCAGTTGAAAAGACTGGTAACTGCCTGTCTAACCCGTGTGTGCATGGAAAGTGTAACGAATCGCCATATTCGTTTACTTGTGATTGTACTGATACTGGATACAAAGGAGACAGGTGTCAAGGTATGTTATTGTATATAACTTAAGGCAGTGTTTTATTTTTGAAAAATGGAGTGGGACTGTAGCATTAAAAGAGACATGTCATATTTAGAGTAAAAAGATATTCTGCTTAGCCTGAGATAGACTTTCTTTAATTTCCACGAACAGTTATTTTGCTCTTCACCGTGAGGAATCGAGTTTAATTTTAAACGTTTTGGTTTTTTATCGCTTTAATTTGGAAGGCGTTCAAAATAAACCAGACAGAAGGAAAGACAAGGGGACAAAAAAAGACACAGACACGACTAAAATCTTTACCTTTTACGCACACGCGGACCATGAAAATTCTTTTTCCAGAAAAGGATTATTGTTTGAAAGTGACCTGTCCATCCAATATGAAGTGCATAGGCAACCCAGAGAATGACACTCACCTCTGTGTCTGTGACGGAAATGGAGCCAACTCAGAGGAACTTGGTGTTTCAGACTGTTCAAGTAAGGACTAATTTGTCTCTTTGTGGATATGTTTTTAGTACATGTGCTGACGTTTGTTTGAATGATTGTTTCACAGAATGTTTTCATTTGTGAAGATTTTGAAACTCTTGGAGTCTTGGTTGATATTGTTGATCAAGTTTAACTGAATTTTACATTTCGAAAATTTAGGAAGTAAAGCACAAATTTGTATCTAGGCTACAATTTCTTGTTAAAGTCATTCTTTCTAATTACAAATTTAGTAACGGCAAGTTGTGGTGGAGATTTAACCATTACTCCAAATATGATGACGCATGGAAAACCAGGATTTACTTTTGCTAGTCCAGGTTAGACAGAATTCATATGGTCAACTCACTATGCGCAGATATTGGTTAACTAATAAAATTGACAGGAACATAAATTTGTGACTTTCAATTTTCTTTCTATTATCTTGTGCACAGTCTATCAAACTTGTCCACGTTGTTCAAATGGTAGAATACATAAATATTTCTAAAACAGTAGAAATACATAGCATCACACTATAATTTTTCCTTTGTTTCCAGGCTACTCCCATGGTTACTCCGCCTCCCTCTTATGCACATGGAATCTCCAGGTGCCCGATAGATACAGAGTTAATGTGGATTTCCTGGATCTGGATTTTGCTGGGGAAGAAGGTGTGGAGTGTTCTAAAGATCGGCTGGATCTGTACGAAGGTTTGTGCTAGTAGAACGCTTAAATTAATTACTTTTCAACAAACTGCTTAATTGAAGGGAGCATTTGATAAAAATGTAATAGCTTTTTACTCTTGCCTTGCAATATTTTGCTCATAATTTTTGGAAATAAACAACTGTGCTTTACCGCCTGTTGTATTTGCCACTTTTATCGGATTTGTGCCGATGGTAACTTCACCCAGGCTTGGGCTCAAGGCAATGGTGCTCACCACTAAAAAGACAATCACCTTTTCTTTGGGTCACTTACTCGTATTTAAACCTTCTTTTAATTTTTAACTTATCCTTAAAATATTTCAGGATCAGTCGCTTTAGAGAATAAAATTGGTTTCTTCTGTTCCCCGGATTATGACGTCATATTATCATCTGGAGACAAAATGACAATTGTCATGACAACAAATGATGATAAAAAAACGGATAAAGGTTTCTTAGCAACGGTTACAGCCGGTAGGTATTATACATGTATGCATACTATTTTTAAACCAATACTGATATGTTTACATATTATACAATAAGAAACATTTAAGTAATGATGATTTTCCTTTCTTAAAAGTTGACAATCCTTGTAATCCAAATCCATGTGGAAACAAAGAATGCGTTCTGGATAGATGGAACAATACATTTACATGTATGGGAGAGAACGGTATGCTGCATTTATTAAGGTGTAAATCATACGACTAAATGACAAACGATAATGATCATCGAAAGAAGAACGTAATATGTTCCGATGTATATTCAAAAGTTAGATATTTGTCGACGGAATCTCACAGAAAGTGACTTCATTGGCGTTGTTTTATTTCTGAAAAAGAAATCAATTAAGAAATTAAAAATTATATGAATGTTATCATTTAAATAACAGCGCCTTTCAATGTTATCATTTAAATAACAGCGCCTTTCAACCTAATTATACTTTAGAACCTGAATGCGGTCACTTCAGCGTCGAACCAAACCTAGAAAACATGGTGAAGGTTGTCGGAGGTGAGGAGGTCGCTCCTCATTCGTGGCCGTTCATTGGATCGCTGCAGGTATTTCTCTTTGCGAATCGGACAGTGAATTAGGATAACTATACTACAAAAGTTTCTGGAATATTAAGTAGTCGATCTCGAAGAGGGGACACAGCATCACTAAAACCACACGCCATAACTCAAAAATGTTGAAACCAGGTAGACGAGAGGTAACAGAGGATAACTAATTCTCGGTGTCTTTGTCCGAGAGATACAATAACTGAATCCCGACCCAAATCACAGACATCCTCTAACTAAAATATCGTGATAGTCGTTCTTATTACACAAAAGTCGTGTCAATTGTGTACAACATGGGTTTTTGTGAGGGAGCTGCCGTATGGTACTGTGTTACAGCTCGAATGCGATGTTTGTGTACTGAAATTTAGAATAAATATTTATCTGTAGCTTCCAGGTTTTGGTCACATGTGTGGCGCGGTTCTTATTGGCCATGATACAGCTCTCACAGCCGCACATTGTGGTCCACGGTAAGATATGTCGAGGTTACTTATGTAATTTCGCTTTGTATTGTTTGTGACAATGGTCTCTTAACAGCTCAAGATTGCAGTGTGGATGACCCTTGAGTTAACGTTTTATTTTGATTAAAGCAATATTTAATCCACTATCAACTGTTTTATCCCACCAACAGGGAAGGTTATGTGGTGAAATTTGGATTTCATAATTTATCTGAGCCTATAGAAAACTGCACACAGGTAATTAGACTATAATCATTGTTACATTTTTAATTCGTAAACATCTTACTGCCATTGCAATGACATTGTTGTTAAATATTTTACTCGATTCTGTAATGTACTCCTTGTATAATGAATGAACTTACATAATGTAGGAGGTAACAATCACAGAAGCTTACTTGCATCCAGACTACAACCATCCAACTGCAATAAACAATGACTTCGCCTTATTCCGTTTTTCGCCACCGGTGGAGTACAATAAATGCGTCGCTCCCATCTGCCTTCCGAAACAAGGTTACAGATACAAAGGAGGGATCGATACTTATGCCATTGGCTGGGGAAATCTTCATTGTAAGTAAAATTTACTGTCAAGTTATTCCATTAATAAGGAATAGGTCATAATTGCCATTACCAAAAATTAACTTTCCAAGACAGAGAAATTTATACTACTAAGTGCATTACTGATATTTGTATTTTGAATAATAAATATGCTACATAATTTATAGTTTACAACACAAATAATAATTATACTGAAAAAAAACCCTTCTTTATCTCATATTTCTAGTGGGTTTTGAAAGTCCATTCGTACAGCCAGATTTACTGCAGCAAATAATGTTAACTTTGTATCCGAGAGAAAATTGCACTGAACTGTACAATTCGTGGAGTAAGGTGGTAAAATTCACTGATTCGATGGTTTGTGTCGGTAAAGGAATAGACGGAAAAGGACTTTGTCAGGCATGTTGAGCCTTTATTGTCATTTGGAATTTAGGTCTATTTTTATTTGGAATTGAAGTAGCACAGATACATAAGAAAATGATTGTAATAAATGCAATATACAACTTGGAGGCATGGAGACAACTGGATGAAATACGGCAAAACTGAATTGTTTCTTGCGATTGATTGATCAGCTACTTATTCAACATTTAATGACCGAGTA
This sequence comes from Haplosyllis anthogorgicola, assembly GCA_038406195.1. Classification (NCBI taxonomy): domain Eukaryota; kingdom Metazoa; phylum Annelida; class Polychaeta; order Phyllodocida; family Syllidae; genus Haplosyllis; species Haplosyllis anthogorgicola. Next base: position 8,585 of record JBCAUI010438506.1, read on the forward strand.
GAGTAAATTGGCAATTTCCAGCGTCAGTGGGTCTTGGGTGGGTCCCAGTGCGTGCCAGTGGGTCCCATTTGGTCTATCGTGTTTTCATCACATTACGAACTTATCTTACAGGGAGATTCAGGAGGACCACTGGTAACCTTGGTTGATGGTGCTTGGACTCTGGTGGGATTAACTAGCTGGGGTTACAGCTGTGGTAGAGCCGTGTCACCTGCAGTATATGTCAGAGTTGCAAATTATATCTATTTGATTGAGCAACTGCGTCAAGTCAGTCTTGCAAAAGATGTGCCCGATCGTAAGTATAATGGAAAAATCCTTATTAACGTCCGCGTACACGGGAAGGTCATGGTGTCAGCCATGTCTGTCTGTCCGCCAGTCTGTTTATCTGGGCTATATCTTGACCTCGAAACCTTTATTAAATTCATTATATTTAGATACAGTTTGAGTACCATAGTCATTGAATCAAGTCCTACTTTTGACCAAAGTTCATGCTCCACACTGATTTTCGTTGATACTAACAACATAGTTTGAATTTACATGAATTAAAATTCTAGTTTATGTTTCGCATAAATTGGAATTCTGGATTTGTTATTTTCATTTATTTCAGACCATACACATTTAATTAAACGAAATTGCGTAGATTATGTCATTGGTAAGTTTATTAATTTTATATCAATAATTTAAAAAATGTATTATCTGTTTTATTTTCAGCCTGTGAAGATGCAGACTGCGGCGCTGGATCTTGTTTGGCCGCAACAGATGAATTGTACCTGTGCATTTGTAGCGACGGATCTTACAAAGTCAATGCTGCTTGTCCGTGTCCAGAGACAATTGACGAAAACGAGAGTATGAAAATACAAGAATTTTTCCGATCAAACTAACATCCAATAAAGAAAGAGTGCACGCATTAGAGATCTATCTTTAGTAAGCAGGAATAGACACAGTGTTGTCATGTATGTATCGAAATTGAAACGATCATCCATTTTGTATCATATCACATTGTTTCCTCAGGTTGTGGTGGAAGTATTACAGTTGACGATGGAATGGAAGGAAGTCTGACATCTCCGTTCTATCCGTGTGAATATCCGCACAACGCAAGTTGTACTTGGATTATCTCTGCCGAAAACACTGGTGAGAATGAGATATACACTAATTGCACGTATGATAAACCACCGAATATTTCTAAATTGTTACTGGATATGCCCATAATAACACTAACCCAAAAAGGCTGCGTATCCCGCCACAGTCCCGTGTTACTGTTTAGCTTGTGCTCTCGGAGGGCGTTGTGTCCTCTCTAGTTGGCGGCTGGCAACCCCGCCTGTTTGCAGGGTGCATTGTGGGAGACTAGCACGGGGCAATAAAGAGGTCCTATGTGCATGGTTTCTAGTGTTGCCCCTCGGAACAGAAAGAAAGTAATTTTGAAGTTTCTTAATTTGCCATCAATAAAAGGGTATTTGCCCAATGTAATTACCATGTTTCGCTTCTATTAATTAGATTACATAGTTCAACTGAAATTTGAAAAATTCGACTTGGAAGACACGAGAACCAAATTGGCTGACTGCGCTGACTACATTAAAATCAACGACAAAAGGTATGAGTAAGCGTCAACACAGAAACATGCTCAAAATACAACTAAGAATTAAAGTTGAGATACCAGTGTCAATGTTATTATTTGTCGAGAAGGAAAATGGTTTTTTTTTCCCTGAAACCATGGTTCTTGGCTTAAACGTTATATATTATTTCGCAAAATAGCAAACGCCATTGAAATGAATTGACATCAATCACTGGAAGATCTGATCATGGTGTCCATTCTTATTAAGAGTTACGTTAAGAGTCCTGTTTCTTTGTTAGATATTGTGGGGAGGAAATCCCACCGACAATAAGAGCGAAAGAGATAAAAATCCATTTCCATTCTGATGCAAGTGGTCGATCAGCAGGATTCAACGCTTCTTACACGTTCTTCAACGAATCAGATGGTACGTTAATCTTTCTGCTGGGAATATTACAAAACGGTTTCTGAGTTTACACGGCGTTTAATTTTTTTTTGTATGCAATCGTTTTCGAGTTTCAGTTTTGCTTAAACACCATGGCATAACTCTTCGGGAGACAGTACCGCCTGTAAAGTACAGATGCCTATTTTTCTGGTACAAATTGTTTTTTGCACTGGCGAACTACCAATTTAGCATTCAATATAGCAAAAAACGTATATCAATTAAGAAAAAAGAACCCGACTATCTTATTTTTGAAGAGTTTACACATAAACGTTCCGAAGGTTTATGTGACAACCTTATTGCCGTTGTGACAACTTTATTGCCGTTGTGGCAACCTTATTGCCGTTAAGATATTCAAGACATTTTTACTTCTAATCTAAACATCTACCTTTAAGGTTAATATCAGGGACTCAAAAGTTAACAGAAATTTGAAATCATGTTGATTGTTGTTGTCAACTTTGATTTGACTTTAGTCCATGTTAAGTCTGAATCTGTATTGATTTTTAAGATGAAGTTTTCAGTGAATGCGGGGGAGAACTAATAGCAACAGATGAGGTGCAAATTCTTCAGTCGCCAGGTATGCAGTGATCTTGATACAATGATTATGTTTTCAATCTTAAACGGTTGTCTAAATGACATTGACAACAAATGTGTTGTGTACATCAGAGTATAAAATACCAAAACTCATTGACTGATGCAGTACGTACATCCATCATTTCAACTTAATTGACTATTATGTGTGAGCATATCTCTCACCAAAATCACTACTTTTGAAATCCTCAATTTACAACAGAAATTGTTCCCATTAAACGTTTATTCACAAATATGTACAAATGGGTACCTTAAATCGATTTACAGGAAGAGAAATTTCTGGAGTGTACAGATACGAAAATAACACTGACTGTACGTGGATCATACAAGGAGAACCTTACATCAAATTGTTCATTGCGGGCCTGGAGATTGAAAGAAATTGGGGAGATACTTGCGGCTTTGATTCGCTTACCATAACCGATGGTATGTTACTAGACTACAAAATACAGACAGGGAGAATGTGCAAGCTAATGTTTGTTTGTATGTGTGTGTTTTGGGTGGGTATGGGTGTGTGCGTGGGTGTGGGTGTGTGCAGGTGTGGGAGAGACAGACAGAGAGAGAGAGACAGACAGACAGACAGACAGACAGACAGACAGACAGACAGAAAGACAGACAGACAGAGAAGACTTGAGAGCAAAATGAGGAAGATAGGGTAGGTAATACAGACAATTTATGATTTGTTTCAGGCCATAATGGCACCGAACCTATTGAGCTGTGTGGACGGACCGCCCAACTACCCTGGTTCACCGGAACCAACTTATTAACACTACGCTTTAAGTCAGACAGTTATGCAGTTGGGAAAGGATTTATAATTGAGTACACCACTACAGGTACCGTTTCTAACAGATATATCTAAAAATAAACGGTTATCTGACGACCATATGGATATCTTACCTTAAGCTTGGGTATACTGGGTATACTCGACGTTAGATTTTACAACCAGCTGTCCGTTGCATCGCACATGGCTCGACCTGTGCTCGAAACTAGAAATTACATTGTTACAGAATTTTCCTGATTATTTTTGTCATCCAAATTAGACAAATTTGCCCAATTAGGCAAATGAGTTGATACAATTTTTAATAATATTAGTTATGTTATTACTAATATTGATAACTTGTAATATTATTAGCTTTAGGTTTCATTACTAAATTTAGTACAATTTGAAATAACTGATATTAGTTTTATCTTAAAATAGTATTCACTCCCCTGTCAAATTAAGCAAATTTGCTTAATTTGCCTATGCCTTTGAAATAGTTCAAAAAAACTTCTACTATATTCCACACATCCAATTGATCTCATTCACATAACGGCATTTCAGACGAGGCAGCTCAGACTAACTGTGACCCTCCGCATTACATTAACCTGACATCATCCTACGACCTACTCTCGCCTGGATACGACAACGGGATTTACGGTAGTCTGAGGAAGTGCAAGATAACCGTGGATTCTCCACCAAATACTCAAGTATTGTTCTTTAATTTGTTGGAATATGCGTTTCTTATTGATGTCAGAATAACTTCCAATTTGGCTCATTCACTTTAACGTTAGAATCTAGTGAAACGTAAGGAACTCAACAAAGGCGCATGCACACACATACCAGCATGCAAGCTGCATAGAACTTTATCAGCTGCTATTCACAGCACTCTATCTCAGTCTTCCAGATGCAGCAGTAGAGTACACATCTCATGTAACAAGTAGTTCAATAAATAGTTGTGTGTAAAGGATTGTTTATCTTATTCCTGAGACTTCCATTTAACAGGATTTGCTCCAGGAAATTTCCACATGTGTATTGGAACTTCGTCACAATTGTTACATTGCATTATTCTAAAGTGCTGTTTGTGTTTTGTACTTAAATATGTGGATGAGGTAAAAGATGAACACAAATGAAAATAAATATTTTGTTCCAGCCAATCTCGTTGAAGCATAATTGGTTTATCAATAACATTATATCAAGTGTCTTTTAGTATTAAATAAATAGACTTCATAACTAAATAAATACTTCACAATTTCGGACGTATTTCATTCCCAAACTTTATGTGAAGCTGCTGTTGTAAATTTCTCTGTCTTAAAGATTAACACGATTAAAAGCACATCTTTTTTTCAGATACTGGTAACCATTAACGAGATGTCTCTGTCGGGTGCTTTGCCAGGATGTGAATCTGATAAACTCACAATCATAGATGGTATTGTCTTTTATAACATGTCAATTAATGATATGATGTTGACATGATTATTCTTTAAATCATGAGAATAATAAGAAATCAAAAGATTTATAGTTATAGTTTGCATTCCATAGTTTTGCCTTTGATTGAAAATGGCCGACTTTTACTGAATATTTAATCTGTTATTTCATTTATTATTGTGTGCAATAACTTCTACAGGTGCATCAGAGGAATCAGGTAAAGAATTAGCAACACTATGCGGGAACGATGACGAAGACACGAACATACAATCAAATGGAAATGTCCTGACGATTACATTTAAAACAGACAGACCTCGTGGCAAATACAACATCACCTTATCTGTCGGTAAAAGATTATCTACCAACATCTATCTAGAGTTAGAAAGGCATAATTTGTGAGAAAATTGTGCCTCGCCAATGACGAACTTTTGTAAAACATGTTTTGAAAGTAGCAACTTGAAGCGCATCTTTTATCATGGATGTAAACCTATTGTCACGTTAACTTTCTAAATTGATATGCCGTTGATGCGTTATTTCGTTCCAAATCCATATTTTATTGTCTATCGAATGACAGAGTATGTGGTGGTCCGCCTAAAAAACTTGTAAAAATAGAAACCAAGACAAAACGAAACAGATGATAACCATCAAAATAGAAACCAAGA
>JBCAUI010438617.1:3722-14005 GCA_038406195.1 Haplosyllis anthogorgicola
CCCCCCCCCCCCCCCCCCCCCCCCCCCCCCCCCCCCCCCCCCCCCCCCCCCCCCCCCCCCCCCCCCCCCACATACCACCGGATACCACCCTGATCATCATGTATGAAGGAATGTCTGGTAAAAGATTACTGTGAGGTTAAACATTTTGGCAATGGTCACCAAAGTGCCTACCTTAGCAGCTACCTTAGGACTTACCCCGGCACCATCTCCTCAAGGAGTAAAATACCAAACTTGGGGGCGGGGGGTTGTTTCCGGCAGATCCCACCTTGATCACTGTGTGTTTGCTATACCTCGGCGATGCCTTCGCACGCCGAGGTAAAAAGTTAATTTACATATATTTTTCGCAACTTTATCACTTCCTCCAGATTACAGGTCTTCTTTACACTTACCTCTTCTAATGCTTTCTTTTGTCGCTCATAGTACTCTGGTCGGGTCTTCTTTAATGGTTCCAGATTCTGTAGTCTTTGTTTCCACATACGTATCAACTGCGGTTTTCTTATTCTTTCCTCATCTGACAACAACCCTTCGGGTCGATCTTTTGCTAAAATAATAATTAGATTTCAACACGTTTTGTATTAAATTATTCAAGTGACCGCACATTACTTTGCATTGAAGCACTGCATTTCTTTATGTACAAATTTTAACTGTAGACATCACAAATCTTGTTGCAAAAAGTAGCCTTACGTTTTTCCTTCTCTTTGTCTTCCTTCTTCTTGATTTCGACATACAGTCTGCCGATATGCTGCAAAGTTCCAACGCGAAGAACCTCATCTGTGCAAAGAATTAAAAGAAATAAGTTAGTATAATGTCCTAAAGGGCCTTAAAATTTGCCACTATCACTGATATGTTCTCACTACTGAAATGCATATTAACTATGACTCTTCGGTTAAATGCAACAAATATTTACCATCCATCTTGGGTCGTTCTTCGTCCTTTTTGCTTCTGTATGCATCAATGAATTCCTGGCCTTCTTTACTAGTAGTGAATTCAACATAAGCCCATCTAAAATATACCAATAATAATTTAGGTACAAGCATTGCATAAAAAATCCGGACTTGTCTCATTCTGATGCCAACAAACTAGAATCGTATCTCTTAAATTTGATCTTGTTGTCAACCTACCCTTTACATTTTCCGTCCTGATCTCTAACTATATGCATATTTGGCGCATCTGGAAATAGTTCTTTCAGTGTTTCCTCATTTGGTTCTTCGGGCAGGTTTCTGATGATGGCAGTTCGATATTCCATTCGTTCTGTAATCCAAAATTCATAAATTTGAGCAAGTCAATAACCACTGGGTAAAACACTCGCATATTCATTCTCAATATATTAACCAAATAAAAGTAGGGAAACTAATGTCACAATACGTTACCTGGTTTCGGTGCAACACTTTCTTCGTCTTCTTTTGTAATTTCTCTGAAGAACTTCTCTGTCATAAATTTAATTACTAATTATTGACACGACCCCTTTATTCAATACAGCTATTTTGTTCAATTAGGAAGCTATTTCTAAATTCTTCCAACTGACGAAAATGAACTGGTTAAAGGAGTACCTTGTGACATGTTGAAACCACACTGCTCAACTCTCACGTTGTCTCTGAATCCTGAAAGTTTCTCTACAAACGTTTCACAAGTTCCCTTGTCTTTCAAACAGGCATTGATGATTCTACATTAAAGTAAAATTTTAAATAAAACGTTAGTGTAATCGCCAAGCAAACACCCGTAATTTTTTCACTGACAGCAAAAGAACTTTTTGTTAATCAATTGGATTACACTGCATTGATCAGATTTTTAAAGTTTGGAAATTGGAAAGAAAACAAAAAATGAACTTGGACCATAAATAGCAAAACTCTTCATAAAATGTACAAAACTGATCAACATGGGCTGAGAGACTAATTCAGCAATACTTTGCCTTCTTGGATTATAAAGTGTGTACGGAAATGTAATCAAGCAGTTAAAAAAGAACGTACCCTTTTGTTGTGTCGGTATTTTTTATAGTTGTTGTTTTGTAATGGAAGGATTCTGCTTCGGTTGCGATCTGTCTTATAATTTCATTATCCATATCTGTCACCTCCACCGGACCAATCACGATTGTTCTAAGCTTCAAGGCTAGTCTTCTTTCTGTGAAGATTACATTACCACAATTGTAACGCTGATAGAAGATTACATTCGTGGAGATGTTATCCTAATGTGACACTTTAAGTTATGTTTAGGTAAATGAAAAGCAAGCAAAAAAAAGTATATTTTGGTCAGTAATACCTTGAAGTAGTTCATCCAATCTTGGCCAGGATAGCATTTGTTTCCTCCTCTTCTTTTTCTTCTTCTCTTCTTTCTTTGTGTCGTCATCATCATCGTCTGGTCCCACTTCGTCCAATACTTTCAACTACAGTAAGAGTGGGAAAATCGCTACTACTAATAAAGACGTCGATTGCATTAGCAACTCGTGTACATGAACGCCTGTTATCAGGCCCTTTCCGCACTGTACATAAAAAAATTTGCCGCGACGCATAGTAATCCTGCCTTTTATAATTACTTTTGCTCATTTCATCGAACCAAAGAAAGCAGTGTACATATCTATCGTTACTGTTGAGTAGGTTCGAATTACTTACGTTACAGGCTTCACCCATGGCTTCCTCCATAGTTGGTTCGGAGGATTCAGCTTCAGCATCACCATTTTCTTTGGTTTCTTCTGCACCATCTTCCTTGGCAGATTCCATACTAACATTAGCATCATTCTGGGAACAAGCAAAAACATTAATATATTTGAAGTTTCATTTTCTCGAGTGATAAAAGTTTACAAAACAGTATATTTTTAGGCCTTGGAAAAATTACAATCGGATAGCTCAGATTTTTTTATATCGATACTAAACGGTAAAATTAAAGCGACAATTTTTTTCATCATAAGCTTAGCTATGTGTACCTCTTCTTCATGTTTTTCCTCCACATCTACATTTTCTTCCTCTTCTTCCCGACTACCCATCTAACATTTACAAATACATGCATTTGTGAACGTGCTTGCTACACACTAATTTTATTTACATTTCATCCAATTGCTTAACAACAGAATGAAAAGCATGCATTAGCGTTGGTAAAGTTAAGTATGAACGAAAACAAGGCTATTTTCATTTATTTTTATTACTAAGCAATTAATGTTAGCGTACGTAAAGCAACTGGATAACGTAAATTTCTGCAATAGAGTGAAGAAATCAAATGGGAGAATGGGGCAACTTTCACTTTGAAGATATCGAAGCTGACTAACTACATGTAACAAACGAGAAGTCATGCATGTACAGAAAAAATCTACAATTAAAACACTACTTTAAACATGAAAAATAACATCGTTTGTGTACCTTCGCACCATCATCTTCGGTTTTTTCCTCGTCGTTGCCAGCATCAGCACTAGTGTCAGCCACTCCATTTGTCACATCTGCCTCATTTTCTTCCTCTTCTGCTATTTCACTGGTATCCAGCTCCTCCTGCTTAAAACATTTATGAAATACGTTTGATACTAATATTTCCAATGTCGAAGTCATGTTCGTATTTACAGTGGCTGATCATTCTAAATATATTATTCTTTAATTGTTTCTTTGTACATAAATATTAATGCTAGTTTAATCATACAGAAAGCATGTACATGTACATGCATACTGTATGCATGAATGATATACGCTTAAAATCATAATGATTCCGTGGACAGTTACCAATCACAAAAAGTACTCATATTATGGATTTACTTCTTACTACATTAAGAAACTAATTTATAACAATTCTCACCTTTCCACTTTTTGAAGGGGTTCCTCTTTTCGGCAGCTCTCCAAGGGCCAAGGCCTCAACCATTTCATCGTCAACATGTTCTGTAATTTAAATATTTATGTTACCAACTGCCCCACTGAGGAAATAAAGCACTCATACTACGAGTCTATAGGTTACAATTGGTTAATTCCAAATTCCACCCCCACCCCATTTACTGTGGAGATTCAAGTGCCAAGTACATTTTCAGACAATTCATCGGGTGATACACTTTATGAAACCTTAGGTTTAAATATACATGCACCAAAGATATCATGTCTAATCTTGCCATCACTAAATGGGAATATTTTCACATCGCACAAGTCCGTGACAAATATCTTTAAACAAAAAAATATATATATATGGCTGCACATCTCCTTCCCGGTTTTTGACTGAGCCAAAATGTTTATTTCAAACGTCCTCGAAGGTAATGGGGTTGGTCTTGCAGATAAAAATGATCCTGTAGTTCAAGCATTGATCGTATTTCATCATTCTGCTATTGTTCGTTTTACAAATAAAGTCTTCTTTCCCAAATGCAATAAACATTCTTGGTACAAATACCAAGAAGTCACTGGAAAACACTGGATGCAAAAAATGAAAACGGTCAACAGGTGGTTTCTCTTGCAGAAGCCACTGCCAATTCTCAATTTCTTCTTCTGCTCATCTTTCAATTACAGCTGCTGTCTTCAACCTCCAACACAAATGAGGGTGACACAATCACCCTCCTTGTGGCAGCAGTGCTAAACATAAGTCTCTCTGGCAAAACCACACTGGCTTGCCTTCACTTACATTTCACCACGCCAAACACGACTTGACATGAAGTACATTTAAACCATACCAACAAAATAACACAGGGCAGCCAAGACAATGCTCATCACTGCAAAGCCGTCTTTTCACCCTTGCTCTTAATCTGCCGACTGCAATCTGAAGCGCTTTACAATCGCTCATCTCTGCCACAAGCATGTTCTCAAACAAACATTTTGTTACCAGATCTCTGGAAGAGTCGCCCTGCACACTCGTCTTGAGTGAGTGGCTCTTGATGCTTTACCTTCAAGGTATCCGGCAAGGCGAACAACAAGTTCCGCCTTCTTGCCCGTTGTCTCGAGATTCCTGCTCGTCAGCTCTTCTTTCAGCTGAGCGACAGTATAGGCATTAAGCTGTTTCACATACATGATGCTGATAGAAGAATATGGTGGTTCTCTGCAGAAAGTAAAAGGTTACATAAGACGATTATTATTGGAAACACAATCCGGCACGATTCGTGCACAATGCTCTGCAATCACTGAAAGAAACTGTCAACATAAATTGTCAATTCTCCATCCTACGTCTACTGCAAGCAGTCATTCCCGAAAAGTCAACTCATTTTTCTACATGTGGGCCATCAAAACATTGAAACTGTTTAAGATAGGGATTCCTTTTGTGGAATCTAAAAATTTCAATCCCAATTTGTTCTTTTACAAAGACATTTTAAACTACCGGTAACGGAAAGCATACGTTGTAGCAGTCTCAATTACGCGCAGGACATGTTACGTGCATCATAATTGAGCCCAAGCTCAGTTACGATCAGTGTAACTGAGCCTAGGTTCAGTTACGACCCCTGGTCTCAAAAGCGCTCAATCAAATTTCAATTAGACCTGAATTTGAATTAAAACTTTAAGGAGAATTGAAAGGCAATCAAGCGTAACAGTTGAAGACACAAGGAAGCTTTCAATGAAGTTAAGGAGATAGGAACTTCATTGAAAGCTTCCTTGTGCCTTCAACTGTTACGCTTGATTGCCTTTCAATTCTCCTTAAAGTTTTAATTCAAATTCAGGTCTAATTGTAATTTGAGCGCTTTCGAGACCAGGGATCATAACTGAGCCTAGGCAGAGTTACGCTCCAATTGTAACCGAGCCTGGTACGATGCGCCTAACCTGTCCCTGAATGGGTTACGCGTATCGTAGTTGGTCCCGCGCGTAACCAGGACTGGTACAACATGTCTTCCTGTGCATACCGAAATAAAGTAGAGGAAATACAGATGCAGAGATTTATGGATCAGCCCACGCTAAACTACAGGCAAGCGCTACCCAAATTTTACGACTTTACCTACGAGTTCTGGAATAAATTCTTACGGTGGGCTATGTTCCCAATAATGTTGGTCATTAAATACCGTACCTTTTTAGGATATATCAGACCCGAGGCCGTTTAATTCTGCAATTTTCGTACCTCAAATTTTACCTCTGCAGCGTGGAAAATGGCGACGTCCTAGCTCGAGTTACCGGCTTTCTCTACACGGCTGTGATAAACAGTGTAGCCTTGCGCACAACGTTGGAGGTCAGGTCTCTCGGACTAGCAAATCTCGCACTTCAAGAGATCAATCTATCACAAATACAGTGTGGGGAATCGGCGCTAGATTTATTCCACTTGTTATGATTTATTCTGGGGTCAAAATCATGAGACCATTATAAGAGACAGGGAAGAGAATTCAGCTTTTGCAAAATTTAAATTTGGACTCATTTATCACCTTGAATGTGGATCCTGAACGTTCATAGATCCAGCTGATGTAGGTTTTATGTCCAGATTTTCCTTGGTTTCTGAGATTAGGGAGGTAAAAAATTTGGGGGTAAAATCATCAAATTGAAATAATTAAAATGTCCGTGTCTAAGTTTTGAGACAGAATTATAAAATATCACCTAAAGTACCAGGAAAATACATGAATGGAGACTAGAAAGGCTTTATTCCAAAGAAAAAGCTTATTGAATATTTTGGAGCATGATTTTTAAATCATGATTTTAATTTCATGATATAGTAAACAAATTGTTATTATTTGGTTTAATTTTGGTCTTCCCTCTATTTCTTATGTTGGCTATCAATATTATACTTATTTTATTGCTTTTCACATGAAAATGTAGCATAAACATTACTCGTCAAACAATTTGATTTAATCTTCCATCCATTTCTGGAGAAATCATGGTCCAGGGCAGAATAAATCAAAACAAAAGGAGTAAATCAAGTGCCAATTCCCCACACTGATTTGTGTAGCGCTTTTCCACAGATTTCACATTGTATCAAAAGTGCTTTACAATTGTCAATGAATACATAATAAATGCATTATTTACAAACACATAAAAGTGGAATTTTAGCAATCATAACATCTGAACAAATGAGTCTTAAGTTGGATTTTGAAAGATTGTAGAGTTTTTGCATTTCTTATATGTTGAGGCAGTTCATTTCATAGCCTTGGTCCTGCAAATCTAATCAAGCTGTCATGAACTTGAGATAGAGTGGGTGTACGGAAACCGAAAGATTTTGCTTGCCCTACCTTAAATTGATTTATATTTCTGGTACATGTACTGATGTTCCAAATATTATTTATTTAGTATGTATATGTTATTATTATCAATGTAAATATATAAAAAAATTAACTTTATTGCTTTTAAATTTTTCTAAATCACATGATTTGTTTTAGTCATTGGGCAACTGAAAGAAGGCAAATTTACAGAAACCAAAAGACCGATGTATGGAAACCGAAAGATTCTGCTTGCCCTATCTCATAGCTTATGTATATCCCACAAACCCATAAAAAATACCATTATAACTCACAATAGCTACTAGTTATCATTTTTTATGTTTATTATATTAGAATACATAGTAATTTATGTACAAAATTTCCCTATTTTCACCCTCTCTCCTCATAATTTTGGTCCTCCCCTTGTTGGAATTTTCCATCTGGCCTGTTTCTCTGCTGCAATTTTACTGTTATGTTTTTAAACTAATTCTTTAGCTAATTTTTCTTTCTTTTCTTTTGCCTCTTGTACTTTTGTTGATTTGTATTCTGCTTTCTTTATTATTAGCTGATTTTCAGGTGACTGAAAAGTTCTGCGTGTCATTCTTGTGGACCTCTCTCACTTTGGTGTTGGGGCTATCTCTGCAAAAGTAAATCATCTACCTCCTCTATTTTCTGCACTGGCTAAATCTGTATCATCACCTGTATAATTGTAGATCTAATTGTATTGTAATACACCTCATTTCACTTGCCCAACAAAATGTGTACATGAACAAAAGACAAGAATGAAAATAAATAAATTATAGACATATTAATTAAACAAAACAACAAAAAATTACTCACATACAACTACATCATCATCATCATCCCAAACAGTAACTCTCCCCCCCCTTCCCCTGCATCCCAACCCTCTAACAGTTATACCCACACCTCCTCTTCCCCTTGACCCCCTTCCCCTTCCTTGTCCCCTGGTCCCCTTGTACTTCCATGGCCCCTCACCCTTCCACATCCCCTTGTTGCCATTCCCTTTCCTCTTCCCATTCTCCTCCTTTCACTTTCCTCTTTCAAATGAGTCACCAGTGCCCCCATCTGACCAATAAAATAAGAACACTCTCCATCAGTCCATTTCCCTTGCTTTTCTTTCCTTAGCACTGCAACCCCCCCCCCATTCAGTGCAAGCACTTCACTAATCTTATGTTCTTTGCCCACTCTATCCACTAAATCTGACCTTACAACTTCATGAGCTATCACATGTGCAAAGCCTTTTTTGATAACAAAATCCATACTTTTATTACTTTCTTTTGTTGTTGTTAACCTCCTTGTTTTGGCTGTTGATTTCTTGGCAACTTGCACTCATTTGCATTCTTTCAGTTGCCCACCAGTCACTTTCCCACCATCACCAGCTATACCACCATCCTTTGCTTTTGCTTGCCATCCAGTCACTTTCACTTGACTACCATCACTTGCCTTGTAGAACTTAGCTGCTGACATTGGTTTCACAACTGGTTCCTGAAAATAGATTATAATGCTCAAAGCAAGTGAAAGAACACACAAAGGATTTGTGCACTTTGTGCATACACATATAGACTAGTCTGCTTTAAACTTAGGATGAGATACATGTATAAACTCACACTTCACACTTTGAATGAGCTCTCTAATGTCCTCATCAGTGCTACTTTCTGTAGGTATTGTCAATGTTGTTGTGTCTAATTTCCAGGGTATGGTCTACAGATGTAGATGACAGTGATTCTAAAGATTTTGCAATACTGAATTAACCAGACATTGTTACAAGTGTTAGACTATCCAACTTACAGACGTAGTTGCCATTGGTACAGGTACATATGTGTCAGAAGAGGATGATGATGATGGTGAGGATTTAGTTACATTAGGTAGATTGACTGAAGATTTAGTTGCATCTAAAAGCAAGCACACAAGCATAATTAGACTATCATGCAAGAGGCAAGTGAAATATGGGCACATGCACATGTATATTCAACTTGAATTTAGACCTACCATGAATTGGGTCATCTGGAAAGTGACACTGACATGGAGGCATTTTCTCAACAGGTGGAGTATTAACTTTAAGAAAAGAAGACAATACAGACCTAGACTACTTTAATGGCAAGAAAAATGAGACAACCCACCAAGTGAAATATTACTCACCAACTACATTAACCTCGAGCACTTTGGGAGTGGGGGTGGCTTTCGCTTGCTGCACATCTTGGTCCATCGCCATTGCCTTTGCCTTTGCTTTTGGTTGTCCACCATTCACATCACTCACGTCTCAGTCTTTTGGTTGCTGATCATCTTCGTCCATCACCATTGCCTTCTCTTGTCAATCATTCATGTCTACAAAAAAGGCAAGCAAAATAATGACTTTTGCTTGACTCTTCATCTTCATCAACATCATCATCATCCACATTGTCAGTAGCAGCAGCACCAGCTTGAGTGGGGGCAACTGAAACAGATGCTGAAGCAGCACCAGCAGCACCTGCAAGGAAGAATGGCCTTTAGCAAAAAAGATAGTCTACATGTGGTGTGTCATAACAAACCATGATAACACAACACAATGTCACATGGCTCTAAAACCAAAAGTAATTGTTAATGGAAACAATAAGATCCCAAATGTTCTTACATGGCCTGTCTGTTACAATTGAAGGGCCAAATTTTGCAGCATCTATCGCATGGAAGTTCACTGGATAAATACCCATTCTATGAAACCCAGCTTGGATTGCTTTGGCTGTCATTGCATCTTTCCATGCTGGCCAAAATACAGTCCAAAAATCCCCTTTACCCAAGGCTCTTCATTGATTAGCATAGTTGTACTTGAGCAAGTCTTCTTGCCAGAACTGTTTAAAATTTGCAAAAGGTACACTGTCAAGCACTTGTACAATGTGCGAGCAGTGTGGAGGAATGGCATTAACATGAATGTTGTTGCACTTAATCTCCTCCATAAATTTCAAATTGTAAATGTGACTCCTGTGTGAGTTTATAAGCAGCAGATGAGGTCTATCCAGTAGCTTGTGGCTTTTCAAGTAGCCAACAAACTGTGTGCCATATTCAGCAAATTTTGACTTGGTTATGTATCCTTTTGTGGTGGCAGTAATGCACACTCCAACTGGTGCATCTTTCTCCCAGTACTTCTGCTTTTGCTTGCCTTTATGGATTACCATGGGAGGTACCACCCTGCCAACTCCATTGACAAATGTCAAGATCATTGACATTTGGCCCT
>JBCAUI010438728.1:0-14004 GCA_038406195.1 Haplosyllis anthogorgicola
ATAGTATGTCCTATGACCCTACAGGTTGTAACGCACGTGCGCGCACAGTTTTTTCATTAGAAACTTATACGTCCATTAGTCAAAGAGAACGAAGTCAAAAACATAGAAAGACCTTTCGCAATATTTACATTTACTGAATTTGGTTAATGGTAGGTTCTGACTTTCTAAAATTCACCCTTACCTTGCTGCACCCTTACCTTGCTGCTTAGGAGTCATTAAAAGTAAATTTATTGCAACAAATGCTCCAAAATGATCCAACTCATTCAATAGGAAAATGTTTCGATACTTAATCCTAAATGTGTTGTGTTTCATTGCCCAAAATCTAGTTTATTGTTTGGCCTGTGAAGAGCTTGGGCCTAGAACTTTTAGACACGTTTTTGTCTTAATTTGGTATACAAAAATTGGACATTTTAAAATTTTGTACTTGGGAGTTTCAGCGTATCAAAGTTCCTCAGAAGCGGAACCCACATTAAAATTAACTGCATAAGAGTCACCTTTGTTAAGCCGAATAAGTTGAGCAATTAAAATGAAACTTTATATCCCGCATATTCACTGAGATTCCTTATGATTACAAGTATTTATATACTTACTAATAATACATTTTGTTACGTCCTTGAGTATAAACGTAGGTACGTATTAGCTGTTTATTGCATGCATAGCATCATCGTCATTTGAAATCATTGTATAATCTATTCTTGGATATGAGAAAATCGTTCATACTGATTTGCAACCAATCCAAACACACCAATTGTGCTCGAACGATATGTTTACCAAACAACTATTTAAAATAAGACTCTCGCATTAGTATAATTCTTCCAATAAACAAAGCAGCTGCAAAATATTAACATTTCCAAAATTACGGATTATCTGTGGACAGCTCCAGCTCTATGTGCTTACAGTAATATTGTGTGCTTACGAAGCTTCAGTTTTGCTAATAAACACCAGAAGCAGCACATGAGGAAGGCAAAGTACTTTTACGATTCCTAGCGTAGATCTTTTGAACTGCAACGACATGAAACCGACCCTAAATCTACTTTCTTTCGGCAGTATTGTCGGATGCGTTGGCTTTGACCAACTGGTTGTTGCATGTGCTTGCAGGTGTATGACAACAAGTCGGACCTGCTGACCCATTCCCAGATCATTCATAAACAGAATCCCAAGCCTTACAAGTGCCATACATGTCATAAGTGCTTCTCCAACTCATCATACCTGTCTCAACACAACCGTATACATACTGGAGTCAAGCCATTCCAGTGTAAGATATGTGAACGGAGATTTATCCAACAAGTCCATCTGCAACAGCACATGAGGTATAGTTCGTATACTTTGGCCTAAACTATTGTAACGAAAAATGATTAGCGCAAAAGTTACTTATAATTTGGCCTCCTCTGGATGGTTCTTATGCATCTTCCTGACCAATTACAACCAAGGTAAGATTTTATCTACTGTGTCTGAAATAGTCAGAATCACAAGGATTACAGGTAGGCTGTACAGTGTAAAGTGTACAATAATTTCGTGATGGGATTGTTGCAGTTCCGAATTCATCATTTATCTTGGTATGTTGTCTAGTTTAACCACAAAAAAAGGTTTCGGGTTCAATTAGGCCATAGTTACGATTGGGAAAACTAGTTAGTTTACAGGAAGGGTATTGTATCATAATTTGTATGGTCGATCTACTTCGAATAATGTTGCTGCCACCAAGATATAAACTTGCGTTGTCCACTGATATTGGCCTTTGTGACACACTGTCATCTTGAGCAGCATATGAGGTGGTGGTGTGCGTAGAAGTACATGCATGATCAGGTGGTGGTAACATTTCAACTTTATCGCATGACATTTGTCACATTCAACCAAATGAAATCATTTTAGTCATCACATCTACAAATGGACACATGTAGCCACTATCATTCCCACCCGAATTATATCAATGATAACTGCACATAACCATGTCCACATCTTAGCACAACAGCTTTGGTAAAGCTTTTATTCGGTATGGTGACATATGATAGATATCACAGATATCTACATTTTCTGGTTTTTAGCTATTTATAGATTATGCTTACATAGTTTTTAGTTATAACACATTCCTTGGCAGCATATGAGTTAGGCTTTTGACTAACTCTTTTCTCACATTTTGTAGCAAAATAAAATCAGAGATGTCATTATTATGCACAGAAATTATTACTGCAAGAGTGAGAATGTTTACGTTCCTCCTTGTTTCGCTCTTTGTCCAGTCTTTTTGAGGACAATACTGGAGAAAGACAGCTCTGTTTGCTCCGTGGGTTTGCAAGCACACAAATATGGTACTGCTTGTTGCAGGCATTTGAGAACAAACCAGACTTGATGATGCATTCGCAGCATGTGCACAGACAGGACCCTAAACCCTTTAAGTGTCAGCATTGCAGCAAGTCGTTCGCCAACACTTCACACCTTGCGCAGCATAATCGCATTCATGCCGGCATAAAACCCTTCAAGTGTATTCACTGTGATAAACGCTTCACTCAGCAGGTGCATCTTCAGCAGCATTTGAGGTATGTCCCTAAATGGTTCCAAAACCAAGCTACCTTCCACTCCTTTCATAGAGGTGATAAGGCTTTCTACTATTCTTTCCATCACTTTCTAAAAGCAGGTTTCGCGTGTGCGTGTGCATTGCTTCTCTGAGCTACTACCGTGTACGAGGTATAGTATTACTCTTTTTGCAGGGAAAGGTTTGTTATGGTATTAAATATCCCCGACACAGGTGGTCGATTGTGTAAGGTAAATCGTGGGTAAAATCACCGCATTAGTTGTTACAACAGAAACACTTTTTGGGTGAGGACACCCTGAAGCATTTTCAGTCCTTGGTATTGATATCTGCAGTTGATGGTCTTACGATTGATAGCTTAAGATATACGAATATGGTATTGTCATCTTATTGAACCGTGACTTTGTGCTGCATTGGAGTTAAGCTAGGTCAGCTAAGGTCAGGTTACTTTTTAGACAGGTCCACCAATGAAGGTTCTTTTGGTAGTGTTGGTTTCTTTCATTCTGGCTCTTACTGTCTATGTTTATACTTTTCCACCAGCATATGAGTACACACTACAAGGTCACATACAACGTCGCTATTGTTTGTGCAGTTACCAAGGTAAATTTACCAGCAGAGTAGAACAAAATGTGCACTGTGCAGGGATGAATGTCCTGGCAATAATCATACTAGTCATGTGCATGTTCTGACTTTGTTGCAGATCTTTGAAACAAAAGCTGACCTTATGCTGCACAGTCAACATGTGCACAAGCAGGACCCCAAGCCCTATAAGTGTCCTACTTGCCATAAGTGCTTTGCCAATTCATCTTACATGTCACAGCACAACCGCATCCACGCTGGTATCAAACCTTTTCAGTGTAAGATTTGTGAACGAAAATTTACCCAACAAGTTCATCTACAGCAGCACATGAGGTAAGATGCCCCATCTATGGAAACTCGTTACATTGTGTCTCCGAGAATGAAGCCTCTATGTTCTTGTCTGTAACCCTCATTCAGAATGTTGTAACTGTCTTGGTTTCGTTTCGTGTTAATATTTTCATACTTGCATGATATTTTAACCTTACATACAATTAGTCGATAAGATGTTCATGCTACTTCAAAATGAACCGTTCGAGGTGGCCCCGTGTGTGGAGGGAGATTCGCAAGGGAGGTATCCTAAAAGTGGAAAGTTTTTCGTCTGTTGGCCATTGGATCTAGCATTTGAAATGAGGCTTAATATAAGAGATGCATGGTAACAAGAACCAACCCAAAAGTTTTTTGAAACCAGGTGCTTGGCTTTTCTCATTTTTTTGGTTCCTCCGATCGTTTCTTAAAATTACACCTGGTTGGTTAAGTTATCTTTGGTAACAGTTATTTTGTATGAAATTAATATGGCTTGAGCTTACACAAACAAGCCTTCGCTACGCTACCGCTTGGAGCCGATGTATGTCGCGCTATCTTGACGTTAAAACCATATCATACGATCTATGACTGTGCCTTTTTGGGCTATGCTGCTTTGTCCTTCCATTACCACCACCTATCTGAGAAATCGTGGCCCCCGTTCAGTGGTACAACAGTATCAAGGAAAAGTCTTTGGTTCCGAAAGTTTAAAAACTCTCTTTGGAAGTATATTTGGAGGTACATGTATAACTTCTGAAAATTTCTTAACGCGGAACGGATCCTGACATAGACAAGTTCCACTACCCTGTGCTTTACAGATATTTGATAACAAGCCACATCTGATGCTCCATTCCCAGCATGTCCATAAGCAGGATCTTAAAGCCCATAAATGCCGGACATGCTACAAGAGTTTCTCCAATTCCTCATATTTGTCACAACACAACCGTATCCACCTGGGAATAAAACTTTTCAAATGCAGGGTGTGTGAGCGTAAATTCACACAGCAGTGTCACCTGATGCAACACATGCGGTATGTATATTAGTGTAGCTTTATCTATACATGTTTAGGACTCGCTGTAATGCTTTATTATTCAGTCAAGAAAGTTCGAACAGTGAAATCGTAGATCATTTCGCCTCGTGCAGAAGAAATTGGAGCTGGGGCCGATTCTAATTTTTCGTAACCGGTTTTCGGTTTATATTTTTCAAACGATAGTTGGTTTTATTTGGTTCTGCATTAATATGAGAAAATGACACCTTTTCAAATGAAATTTGACGCAAATACTTTAAAAGTATTCCAAATGGACAACGATGACAATAATTCGAGAACTTGCGATGCAATATAAAATTTCAAATTGTCACAAAACTGATTTTGCCATGATAATTCATTCACTTTAGGACTGTAACACATCATTATATCATCATACACAGTGTGCAAAAAGCCTTTTTATGTCCAAAAATGACCATTCAAAAAATAAGATGACATGCTTAAACAAAACCAGATATTTGAATTTAAAATTTTCACAACCTGTTTTGGAGAAAAAACCCGTAACAAACGAATACGAGTACCGTTTCATAGCTCTGGAAGAAATGTAAAACGCGGCCGTACTACACTCGAAAATACTTAACGACTATCGTTTCAAAATTCTCTGGAATCAACTTGCAAGTTTTTACCTTGATTTTCAAAGGTAACTTGTTCACTGGCTTAAACGTTAAGCCTGTTCTTCCATATATTTTGACTTAAAGTTTAAGCTCAACAAATTATTGTTAGAGGTATCACTGTTCGAGCTTCAAAATTCAGTGGCAGAGAACACAGATTAAAAACAGGTATGTTTCAAAATATTTCTAATACATTTACACTCTCTTGTTATAATAAATATCAAAGTTTTGTAACTACATATTATAAAATCTTTACGAAATGTATTATATAAGCTTTAATAAAAGTCTTCGGGTAACGTTGTCGTGAATGCTTTAATGCTATTAAATATGTTTCTTTTAGCTATTTTATCAAGACAGGTGAGATGTCATACAATTGCCAGACACACCAGCATGTATACAGTAAATTTCTTTCAAAATTGGCTTACTTGCATTCGTTTAGAGCTTGCAAAAACAATTTAATAATAAGGTTTGCTTTCTCTGATAAGCTTATTTGCGTACAGTTCATACATACACCACCTGGATATAATTTGAAAAATCCGAAGGATACATAACATAGAGGTAAAAGTTTTTCTTCTAAGGCACTCGAGGTGTATTTTAATGATATACTGTAAATGACATTTTTTCATTCTTTGTAACTGCATGTGAATGTTAATAACTAGCAATAATCAGCACGTCGCAACAAGAGAACAACAAACAGTCCCATATACTCCAAAGACAACATACTGAAAACCCCAAATGACGTAAAACATGCGAACTACCTGACGCATTACATGGGTGGTCTATATTTATGCCAAAATCTACAGTTGTATCTATGTATTCAGTTCATACACAAATAGAACTGCTTTTTCAAGCAATAGGATCTAATTCTTGGTGTAAAATTATCAATGCTGCCAACGTTCTTTCCTGTCTCCTTGGACATACCGAACGAAATATCTCGTCTCATAGTAAATCAGATTCAACATTGTTGGTCACCATGAAACAATAGCGAATTAGGTTGACACTTGTCCTCAGCGATATTTTCAAATTATATCCTCCAGGTGTATGTCCCGAGTATCTCTACTAAAAGTAGACGAATTTTCTGAAAGAGCAAAACCAAGAAATAATTGACTTCTTTATTAACTGTGGAATATTTTGCAGGGCACCTGGTAAAACTGGCGATGCCCTGTCACATGCTGGATGCTGGCACTTGTATGGCGTCTCATCAGTGAGTGTCCCCCTAAAGAGAAAAAGCAGTTTACACAACAATGGTCCATTCCGTAAAACAACTTCTTCGTGCTCTCCTCTGTCAGGACCATCTGTCCTGGATCCCAAATCTCGTTTCTCGAATCTTTCCTTCAAATCTCTTCACGTTCTGTGACTATTCTCTTTCGATCTTATACAAACATGGCAGCCATTTTGGAAGCCTTGCTCTCCAGTGCGGAATGGACCATCGGTATCGAACTGCTTATAAAGATATTTGCAAAAGTAAAAGTCACTAAAATATGCCCCCCATTGTACAGGACACACACCGGTGAGAAGCCGTATAAGTGCCAGCACCCGGGATGTGGTAAGGCATTCACCCAGCTGTCCAACCTACAATCGCACAGCCGTTCTCACATGACAGACAAACCGTACCGATGCAACTCCTGTTACAAGTGCTTCTCCGACGAGCAGAGTCTACGCGAACACATCCCCAAGCACTCGGAGACCAAGCATCTGAAGACGCACATATGTCATGTGTGTGGTAAGTCGTACACGCAGGAGACGTACCTGACCCGTCACATGGCCAAGCACTCGTTCGACGGCAGAAATCCGCCGCCCAAGCCATCTCATACAACTTCACAAACTCCAATGTCTCCACCGCATCAGCATCCACCAGAGTCCCCGATAGATTTGAAGCCTCTCGATCCCCACTCTCCAAGCGTCTCGGCAATATCGCATATTGGTGCATCCTCTGATAGCTCAAAGCCGTCATCAGCGTTCATGCCTCTCGCCCATCAGTATCCCGGTCCCAACATGATCAACAGCCCAGTGCCTTCTAATTTCCCCTTTCCACCGCCAAGGATTCCAGTTTCAACAACACTGAGCTCTCAACTGCCCCACCTTCCCTCCGTCTCTAGCTCTAGGTATTTTCCTTTTGATTCGGTTCCACAATTCCCTCCAAAGCGAGAAGTGGACAGGGGACCCATGGGTATGGGCGTGGGGCGAGATGGCATGATAGCTACTCAAATGTTAAGTTTACAACAAATTAAGAACTTCTCAACAGCACATCCGTCAATGTTCTCTAAAAGTGAGCCCAGCTCCCCGGTTCACAAGGACGGCTTTTCATGACTTGACTGCTATTATATGTAGATGAAATCACCAGTTACGATAGTTTAGCCTCCTAGAAGAATGTACAAATTAGAGTTGCGATCTGTTAAACTTTTGCTGGTCTGTGGTCTGATACATAATGGTCTGGTCTGTGGTCTGTATCTGCAGACCAAACTACAATGCAATACATGAGGTTTTGTTCAGTTTATATTCAGTGGCATCAAACATATCACCTCTTATGTAAGTACTGTCAAAGTAAAGCATAGTAACAAGTAAATACAAACACCTAAGTGGTGGCATATGCTGCTATTGTTTACAAAAGGGATAAGTGTAACTGATAAGTTAATTAGAGAGTAAAATGAGATGTGATTACATCATAACATTTCCTTAAATTAATTAATCCCATGTGTACAGACCAGACCAGATTATATTTTTGGTCTGCAGACTGTTTTTCTTAAATGGTCTGCGGATCGTCTGATGGACTGAAGAAAAGATAACAACTCTAATACAAATATGGTAAAATGACTGCAATTAATGGCAGCAGATGGTGATAATCATCAAGATGCAATATAGTATGTATGATATGTATTGTCGTTTGAAATGTCAGTACAACGTAAAAGGAGCACCTGACGCGGTGCTTAGTGTAGTGTATTACTAAAAGGGTTTCAATCCAGCCTACCAGTGTGATATTAATGTGATGCAAATCAGTTTATGTTATGTGTTCATTCTATATTCGTGAATATTATAAAGCTCTGTATATTTAGATATACTTTACCACACGACACTGCTAAATCGTGTGGCCTGAAGACTTGAGAATTTTTACTGTCTTGTAGATAACGCGAAACTATCTAAAAGACTGCCAAAGACTTATTATTAACCGTCTGTAGGCACGAAGATTATCCTGCGCAAAATTTTAAAGTTTGGCCTGGACTCTTTTTATATTCAAAGTAATATTAATTTTCAAAGGTTTCTGAGAAGCCAGTTTATCACGCGTATACCATGTTGTTATCAATCATTCATTACGATGTTTGCTTGTTATATTTAGTCATTCAGTTCCATACAAATGAGTTTTATTGATATTTCTCACCTAAATGTTTGTCTTCCTAGCAGCATTCCACTCTTCATCTTACAGAAATGCCTTCTACAAATCTACACAGTAGCATGTTCCTCCATATGCATATTTAATTTATACCATCGCAGTTGCATAATTGAGGCAGATATCACGGAACAAAACTTAGTTAGACTATTAGAATTATACATTATTATAATTGGTGCTCATATTCACATAATCTTTATTAATTCTTATAATATTTTTATACAGTAGTTACTAATGAACGTTTAGAATCATATGTTGGAGCCGATGTTAAATTACGTGCATGTCAGTCCAAATTATTACATTGTTTTCATTAATATCCGATATGATACAGCAACTTTAATCAAGCACTTGGTTTGTGTACAATTGCTTTCAGAATTGTCTCAATTTAGAGAAATCATGAATATATTGACCTTTTTCAATAAGAGGAAATTTTGGAGAGCACTTTCTTTCAATATTTACCCTGCTTGAACAAGTTTACATGGCAGAGTGTAGGTATGTGAAGAAAAACACCATCGTTGAGTGTGATTTGGCAGAATTGCTTTGGGCGTTATGTAATTGAAGAAATGCAATACTTTGTTTTGAGAATGTGTCCTTGCATGGAACTAGCAGGTTTCTGGACAATATTCTCCATTCAATGAGAAGATGAAAGTGTGATCCTATACCAACAGAGTACAGCCAAGAAAGAACTCTCATCCCTGGAACTGATTGGTGCTGGCTCATCTGTTAATAACACTGTCACATTCCAATTCGTTCCAGGTTAGGTTCATTGTATTTTACAAAGCTGAATTCAAAACAAGTGTAAACAACGATTCATTTTTATTTCGGATACAGTTTGTTCTTTGCTGATGAAAGCTGAACAACTCGAATAGTGTAATATGCAGCCAGGTCTTAACAATGCTAGTGCAAGCATGGGCCGAGATTGGGAGCACTTTTCTATCTGGTTCAAGCTTTGCATCCTGTGAAATACTGAGCTCAAGTACAAATATTTACTGTGGAGTTTTTTGTGCCCCATCCCAATCATGAAGAGTCTAGACTAACAGGCTGGATTTGTCCTCTACCAATATTCATTGGATCCCGTTAAGACAGTGACTATTTACTCTGCATGCTCCACCGTTGGAACCAGCATAGCGTAACCCAGGCCTACTGTTTTCTTTAGCCCTCTTTGGCTGTGGATTAAAAAGTGATGAAAAAATTGATGTGGGAAAAGCATCTCCCAAAGGCTGAGGCAATGTTGGGGGTTTGGTTACCTACTCAACGGCAAGAGAATCTGAAGCGTTGCTAAGGAGCACCAGGCAATAGACGCAAGTGGAGCAGGGCACTTTAGGATTGCAGGTGCTGGCCTTATGTCATTTGTTTTATCTCACCTTTCACTGGGACATATAATTATTACTGCGCTCCCATGTTTGGTAGCCCGAGTTATCAATCGTGACAGAAGTGATATTTTTTCAAGATCCAGTAAATAGAATAATCGTACAAATTTAGTGAATCTGAGTTTCATTAGGGTTTAATTGCAGTTCACTCAGCTTTTGTTTGAAATTTTAATTTCAGTTACTTCTAATTGGTAATAGCTAACTACAATGAATTACACCCAGTGAACTTCGTTTAATTAAACACTGTAATAATTTCATCAGATTTTAATTGCATTTTCACAAAATTAGAAGAAATGGCGTTTATGCGCTTTAATAGTAAGGACTTTGTGTCGTCATTCCTCCATTGTCTTTAAGAAAATTTAACCGAAGGTGCTTGTAACATCAATGGAAAGGCAGCTGTGCTGTGCAAAAGCTTAACACAAATGAACTAGACAAGTTTGGTTTTTTTCAATATTGTCCGTCTGTCTGATCCCCCGTTTATAGGGCAGACAGGACATTGCACTTTCATTTTATTGGCCGTGTCTGCTAGTATACCACTCGACAAACAACTCCTGTGTGACAAATTTAACGTTGTGACAATACTTACGACTTCATTAATGTTTGTATAAATTGTTTACATAACACCTTCAAATAGTCCACAGAAAATTAAAAGTGAAAGTGGTACTGTATTTGGGATCGGAATGATTGCATCCCGTTAATGATTCACAGGTCGGATGCTTACCTAGAGTGTATTGCAAGAAGGATGAACAGCTTTGCAGACAGTGGAGCCTGAAGGCATTGATTGTGTCTAAGGCTACGCAAGTGTGGCATCCCTGTGTGACTCCAAATCTTCTCAGCTCTTAACGTACAGCTCCATCCAGCTCACCAGTTCCTATCAGAAATAAACAATTGTCTATTAGTACTAAGATCTGAAACAATCAATACGTCCTTTGCTATTTCAGTAAAAGTTTTCTAGCGGTAACAATGGGTCGATATTTGATATTTGTGTCTTATGATTCGAAATAACTGTTTCGACTAGAGGAAATGGTAAGGGAAAAGTAGATAAAATTCAATTGACTCCAACAGTTTAAAAAGACGGCTCAAGTATCAGTCAGTTTAGATCGATTGTGTTGCTTTCATTCATTACTAATCGATGCAACAAATAACCACGTATTTTTTTTCAGTTCAGGCTTCAACCCCTTTGTAATTACGTCGTATAATACGAGAGAAGACTTGTTTGTGCGTTGTTACTATATCGTTGACAATGTCTTGGTATGCATGCATTAAATTAATTAATTGTAGCAGGATGCTTGACAAGGCAATCGAATTTTACAAATTTGCAATGCCTCTTTCCTTTATTGTCCCAACCATGCATTATCCAGTTGCTGCAGACTGTAATCGCCACAACCTGCAAATTTCTATGCCTGGAAACTAAAATAACGCTTTAATGTAGACAAATCCAAATTAGTAGCTTTATATTTCAACAAGCGCTGTGCGAAGTTGAGCCCGACCAATGCCCTCCCCCTTCCGCATTTCCCGGATTTCGTGAAAACGGTATTACCAAATGCACCCAACCGGTCCCATTTGTGGCAAACATGGCGACCTCCATGCCAAAAGTGATTGTCTAACTGTTCAATACATGAGACACCACAGAACAAACCGTCTGGCCAGAAGCATTTTGATTTAGTTGGGCTACTCTTATCAGCTCCTGAAATTTCTATAAATTTGACAATTAGAAAACAAAAGAATTCCACTACTGATAGAAATTTCATTCTCTGCTTCTGTTATCCCTACTCCAGGCTGTGCGAGTCCGGTGTTAAATCAGCAAAGAGTAAAGAATGGACGTGACTTAATTTCTAAAAGTAATTCTCTGACATGTCCATGATTTTACTTGACCTACAATATACAGACGGCAGATGATTCTACTGTTCTCTTCGTGAATATTCCATCTACTGCTGGGGCTTCTGAACCTTTTCAGAAGAAATAATTCTATGATGAGCTCTTAATGCCAAAGTCAGCACAGTCTGATATTCTACTGTTACGTCATTCACATCTCAATGGAGTAGATCCATTAGAAGACAACTATGTCAGTAATATACTCTTCCGCCGTGTTGTATGATTTATGTATTATCAATTCAGGAGTACACAATAGAATTAATGCTATCAAAGAAAAGTCGTGTCCCGGAATTTTACTTATCATTATTACCAGATATGTTGGGAACTGACCGTGAACTAAGAGTTTTAATTTATCTGGTCTATTGTTGATATCACACTACATATTGATACTGCCTTCTATTTACGAATTCTTCCTTAGGAGATGCTGACACCTGCTGCTAGTGATTAATGGACCTCAGTGCTCTAAACAAAAATATAAACACATTTCTAGAAATGACTGCATGACCTGGTCACCATTGCAATTGGTTAGATGTGAGGTTTGAACTGGAGCATGAAAAAATGAAATGCATGCTGTCATTCTTACAGTGTTTACATCATGAACATTGGATCTTTATTGTTCCATTGTGTACTATTCTGAGCACTGATCTGTGACCCCAGATGCTTAAAACCAGGAATCAGGGAACGAAACCAAATGAGCCTGATATCTGCTTGGAATTCTGTCAACTAATCACTCCGGATTTGAAAAATTGTAAATAGATATGTAACGTATATGTAATACAATATGTAACGTTGTATCGTTTATATGTGGTAACACCTATCTGGTTTGTTTGTCCATAAAAAGACCTTAAGTTGTTCTGTTTTAGGGATAAAGGGTTCAATTGTGTCTTTTGCGAAAACCTTCCCTACTTATGACACTAATTTATACAGTTACATTTGTATTATTGTAGTTATTTATTTCAGATGTATTTATTATTAAGTTTAGATGAAAATCTCAGGACAAATTTTACGCCATATAACCTAGCATTTTCGAAAATGCTACAACAAAGTACAAAATTTGTTCATAAATAAACAATCCAGTTTGACATTTCTATATGTATTCGGTACAACGCTATCCTCTTCACTTTACCAATCTAGATATTTGAAGAATGACGTTTTAATGTCTGCGCCTGATCCCCCTGTGTACCAGGCCCTGCTACCCGGGCAATGACAACCGGTAATTACGTTATCGATTCGTCGGCTCTGTTTATATTGATCCGTTGTGCTCTTTTGTTTCTTTCCCATTAACCCTGCGAGCGTTTTCTGGACATGAGACGTCAATACGAGACAGATTGAAAATAAAAAGATAATTGCCTCAGTCCATAGAGATAACATTTTTACAACGCTTTTTTATCACAGCAGGTTTCTCTTGTACTTGAATTATTTTCTATAGACTGTGGTTTATTGATTCATTCCTGATTCATACATCTGATCTACAGCTCAAGTTTTATATTTCATTTTGTGACGGTAGAACTTCACATTGTGAGTCTTACACTATCAAAAGATTTTCTATTGTTTCTGGAAACTATAGGCATGGTATCAAATTTCTTCCCCGCATCGCCAAAATAACGACATGTTGGTTGATCAAGAGTATGTAACAGAATTGTTTGGATACAACAAAAGTAAACGAAAACTTATATCCATTGGTTTTCTTCGTCGCCAAATGTTGCAGCTGACACAGTCTAAAATTTTGAACCGGCCAAAATCGTCCTGTTTATTTTCACGCTATGACAGAGGATGGAATGGCTGCTTAAAGCTCTTCATTTTGAGAACAACAAGTGCTTTTGTCTAAGTCAAAGACACAGCGTGAAATTCCATTGACACAACATGAAATCCATTTCAGGAGCTAAGCTAACAACTAAATTTTTACTTTGTGTTACAGCAGAAATGTCCACGTTTCTCTCCATGAACTTTTTTGTATTATCCAATAAGAGAATAGTCTTTGAAAAGAGCTCTTGATAAAGTAACTGCGACATCAGCCCATTCCACTTTGACCCTGATACGTGGGAGACAAATGTCATTTGCTACAGGGATGGTACGTGTCAGCTTGATAGGAAATCCGTCTACTTCCGCCTACACAGCGCATAATGTAATTATCGGTTCGTTCACATCTGTGTGAGATCAAAAGATATTCATTTGTTATACAAACTAGGTGGAACCCGTGCTTCGCACGGTTACGACATGCCAGCATCTGCTCTGGGTGAATAACTTACAATTTAAATCCACAAATATCACCCATAAAATTAATGCATCCAAACTTTGAAGAGTAATATTTGATA
>JBCAUI010438839.1:0-27452 GCA_038406195.1 Haplosyllis anthogorgicola
TTCCCTTCAAATAAAATTTGTGCACATCTTTTGCATCACCTACTAACAAAATATAACAATTACAAGTCATCAAACAAGATTAAAACTTGTCAAAATGGGAAAAAGGGATTTATATGTGTATTAATTTCACCACGTGAAAACCCTAAAATCCAACAATTTCACTATTAGCACATCAATTCCCTTCAAATATATTAGGGCTTGATTTAAAAATAGTGGCAGAAGACATTTGACTGAGGTAGGAGTAACATCTCTTTATTTATATATTAGCACAACCCCACCCCATCTCACCCACACCCCATCCCACCCCACCCCACCTCATCCCCACCTCATCCCCATCCCCACTCCACCCCACCCCAACCCAACCCCACCTATATAAGGGCTTGATTTAAAAATAGTGGCAGAAGACATTTGAGGTAGGAGTAACATCTCTTATTCATATATTAGCACAACCCCACCCCACCTCACCCCCACCCAACTCCTACCCACCCCCACCCACCCACCTAGAGATGGGATGACTGGATTCTTTGTTTTTTAGGCTGAAGACCACAGTCATCGAATTTCATTCGATAGACAAAAATGAAAATTGTGTAAAATGAATGCTGGTACGAAAGGAATTTCTTGCAAGTTGCCAGTTTTACTTCAGGTGTAATGATTTGAGAGAATATTTCATTAATTCGCGTTTTATAGATTGCCGAAATGTACGAAAAATCTTATTCGCTCATTTAGCATGAAGAACTAATAGAATCATGAAAGTCCAACAGCTGTCGTCATCATTGTTTGGGCATACTTATCGTGAGCACACTATTGATTAAGTTAATACTTCATGTCTTAAATCCAGTTCGGCAACCAACTTTGTTAATTTCATAAACCGTTATTTCAGTGTCGGTTTTATTCGCACAATTTCTTAATTTGTTTTTATTAAGGCCAAATCTGCCCAAGTCCATCTTCATCTATTATTTTTTCTGATAACATTTCGTTCCACTGATCCTTGAAACAACAGTAGTTGTAAAAGACAGGTTTCACTTGTATTTGGTAAAAAAAGTTAATGAAACTCGTCATTTACGACCACCCTTTGGGACCAATTTTTAAGGTCGCAAATAACAGGTGGTCTTGAAACACAGGTTGATTTGAATGGAAATTATATTTTTGGTTCTGTAATAATGGGTCACAAATGGCAGGTGGTCGTAAAACTCGGTGGTCGTAAATGACAGGTTCACTGTATTACTCTTTATTTGAACAGTAATATCTTACCAAACAAAACAACCAATATTTCGTACCATGTAAAAAGTTGTTTATTCAAAGTTGACAAAACAACAAAGGCATTACTTTGAAGAGTTTGAACTCTTATTTAAAAGAATAAAACTACTACTACAGGGCAGTACTAATCTGCTATTATTATGTACAAAGTGACCAGATATATTGAGATAGCGAGTTTTCTACAAAATAATACGTCCTACTTTTGTTGCAAGTGAAAAGGTATTTGAATTAATAACCAACAGTTAGTTATGCTGAGACTAGGTATTGCCTCGAGCATGATTAATTTCAGTCCACAAAATCGCCTTACTTACTTCAGCCAGAAAGGTTTCTTTTTATAATTAAGTCACTATTTGAAAACAAGTATCATAGCAAGTAACAATTTTAAACGGTTTTAAATTAGGAAACAGTTCGTTTGGAACGACGGTCATGGAGAAATCACTATACAACTGTCTATTTATACAAGTAATCGAAACTATCCTTGCTACTTCTGATCATAAACTGTACAATATACATTCTTGTAACACTTGTCTCCACAACAAGCCAATTTTTATACGCTTAACATGTACAGAATATATACAAAAATAATATGGTACAAGTTGAGAGCACATTGTGTCAGACACAGATCAAACTACTTCTGTATGTACAAGTTTTCAATGCAATTTTATTATAAATGGCTGCATTTTAACCAATGATCATCTGGCTGTACCCAAATTATGTGGTACATTAAACACATTTGTCTCTCATCCGAAACACATTTAATACCCAACGAGACACCATTTTCTTCGTTTTAACTACAACCATTAGTATTCAGTGTCTTTACTTTGCTGCCTATTACAATAACAAATGTACAAAAAGCCTGTATAATAAGCACCTAGAAATAAACTTTCTGGCTTTGATTATTATCTCTTGGATAAAAAAAAACATGGCGTTTCCTTTTGTGATTAGAATGCAGTCACGAATAAGAGGGCATGGCATCACTGACAAATATCATCACATGCTACTAATACGGACTTTAAATACAATCATTATTCTTAAATTTATACGAATACTTACGTAAGCAATTTACAGCACATAGAATTGAAACTTGAGTGGTACATGGCCTTAAAAAGACATAACAAATCTAACAGAAATAACTGGTAGTTTAAATTACGAACCATGATAA
This sequence comes from Haplosyllis anthogorgicola, assembly GCA_038406195.1. Classification (NCBI taxonomy): domain Eukaryota; kingdom Metazoa; phylum Annelida; class Polychaeta; order Phyllodocida; family Syllidae; genus Haplosyllis; species Haplosyllis anthogorgicola. The sequence goes on from JBCAUI010438839.1 coordinate 2,420, forward strand.
TCAGCCTCCATATTTAACAAAAACAATTTGCAAACTGTATTTTCTGAGAGAAAAAACATCAGGTCAATAAGTATCAATCACCATTGAATAACGTCTTGCTTCAAAAGTTTCTTCCATTATTTTCATTTAAAGGAATCAAATATACACATAAATGGCACATTTCATAACAGAATACACTTCAATCACAAACCCCTCCATTTACAACAGTTTCCCCAAACGTAGCCTATCCAGACTTTCAATAAAATTCGGTATTACTAAACATTCCATGTACCTCTGCTGTTTACAATACTTTCCATTCTCATTCTAAACAGTCAAGTTAAACTTCACACTTCCGCAATAGCGTAACAGAAATCATGCTGCCTATTTTCAAATGGGTGAATCCCATGCATATCGTTTCAGTTTCAATTTTGATGAAAACCAACCGGTTCATCATAATTCTTCTTATAAAAGGGGCAAATGTCTCTTCCAAATCGTTGACACGTCTGCCTCCCAGATGCTACGTCTACTGTACGGATTAATGTATCATACCAATGTTATACTAAACTATATCTATTTTACGTAAGTGATAAAAATTCCCACAAGTTTCTCTACATATATATGTAAATGTAATACATATTTGAATGAAATACAAATTATAAACATCTACTATCTTCAGTTCTGTGAAAGCCGTCATTCAAATACCCTTTCTGACCCAAATACTGGCATCAACTTAAATCCCTAAACTATTTGCATTCTCATTTAGTCCCACATCAAACCCTCTCAGTTCAAGTATGCTCATTAAGTTATCCCTTTCAATTAATCATTAACAAAGAATACATTATGTACAAATACATGTATATATAATAATTACAAAAACAATTAAGTCACTAAATGTTCACTGGTCGTCAGCCTTAAATTTCTTTGTCGTGGCCATACTTCCAACCATGTTGAGTACACCCGTTTTTGTTTCTGTCAATGGCATCGATCGCTTAACAGCCATCTTCGTAGCAGCTGGACTTGTGGCTGCATCTACATAAAAAAACATAATGCTCATCGTTTAATTACAGCCCACAATCAAGTAAAGATTAGTTTTAGTGTACTTGTTAGATTTGATTTTGCCTTTTTTTTAGTAAATAAGATGTAATTTGCCTTCCATCAGGGTATAAACTGCTCCTTTGACGAAGAGTTTGATTTGTATTGTCAGCTGACAAAAAAAAAACAACAAAAAAACAAAAACAGGATCCGCAAATAGAGTGACTGAGCTTAACATCCAGGTTTCACTTACCTTGAAGCCACCTAACTTGGGTTGCTGGACCGTATCCTTTCTCATTTCGTGCTGCTATTCTGAATATGATCGCAGGTTTGGTCGTGTAGTCTATATGTGCTGAGGCAAGACTTGCTGTCGTTACAGTACAGGATGGAGTTGGTCCACAGAATACTCGTACAAAGGATAGGTGTGCTGGACTACCTGGCTTCTGTTCAACCTATGTAACACACCAGAAGATTGATTAGGACCTGTTTCTACGGCGTTTGGGAGATTTTGGGTCATTTTGTTGTGCCAAAATGAAAATATAAAACACCTTAATATACACATTAGAATTAACCTGAAAACTTCATGATGCAGTTACCTGTGGAGCAGCATTTCGTACAGCAAGATACACAGAATATTCAGTTATTTTGCCTGCCGTATTTTGTGGTGGCTCCCACGACAAATGTGCACCTTCCGTACTCTGCAATGACATAAAACATACAAGTAAAATAATAATGAAAACCTAAATTTACACAATTTAAATTGCTTATACACTGCATTATACACATCGATATGATCTCTACACAGTGTAACTGAAATGAGCCATTTGACAGAAAGTATGTCACCTTGCTGATCTTGATAGCTGACGGGGCACCTGGGAATCCTGGCATGCAGGTCTTAAATGCCGACACTTCACTAAACTGGCCTCGGCCACAAGCATTAATACCCGCAACTCTGAATTTGTAAGCTGTTCCTGGTAATAGTTCTTGTCGTTTAAGTACGCTGTGGTCTGGGACACTTACAACGTCGATATCCTGTGATACAAATAACATGTTTAACTTTTATCTTACCAGTTAAATTAAGTTCACAAAAATTGCGGAAAAAGCCTCTTTGTATATCTAGAAATTGGCTGGTGTTAGTACAAGAGTTGCATGGGTTACATATACATACACTTACATCCCCATTGCCCTGTCCAGCCTCTGATGGGAGATGATAATGTGAGACAATGCAGGACGTGCCCTTGATGATGCCTACATCGTACCACTGGTTGGTTTCTTTCTTGACTGTGGTTTTGGTTGGAGATTCAGACTTAATTTCCTGTGAACATGGAGAGTTTCTATTATTTCTTAAAGGTTTAACATTGTTTAAGTTACTTTGTATCCCTTTCACAGATTGCTTACAGGGTATATTATGAAGGTAGCATACTTAAAAGAAATGCAAATATTTCAAATACATATAAGGATAGATAACTTACAGGTTTTTCGTCAGTTTCAGATTTGACCCCATTAGCCGGGTCCTCGTCTTTCACGGCTGCACCGTCCTCTGCACTGTTCGGTGCTGCTGTTATTGCTGCTTGTACTAATGCTGCTAGCGGATCTAAAACAGACACATAAACAACTGTACCACGAAAGTACTCAGACATATTTTGTATGATATGTGTTCAATACAAAGATCCCTTCTATTAATAATGTACCATTGGAACGCCTTTGAATCTAAAAGTCATCGACTTCCCAGTTTCTGCTACTTGGAAAGTTATAAAATACTCATTTAACAGAAAAGTTCACCTAACAAGTTTACCTGAATGCCAAAACTACGAGACAAACATGCACTTAACAAATAACATCTGAACGCTTATTTTCTATCCTGATTACCAAATAAAACACAACTGAACAATGTACAACTCTTAATACAGGTTAACATATATTTCCTCACCAGGAAAATCTTTCTCAAGTTTCATAAGGAAGGAAAGATCTATTGGAAAGTCATTTACACCTACATTCAAATATCAGAATTAATTTGAATCACTACACATTAAGTTGACATTAAGGTATCCAAGAGAGAAATGCAAAAACATCATCACAGAGAAATTTATTTGATCACATCCCTCAACGGAAATCGGAAGTTAAAAGGGAACTTGACAACGAAGAACACAAAATCAAATGTAGGTCTTGTGTCATACCAACTCCCTCTCCTGACTTAACAACAGGTCCCGTCATTTGGGATTTAAGATCTACATCCTTTGCACAATCTTTGTTAGCAGCAGCAGGAAGCTCTTGCACGTTGCAAAAATATTGCACTGAAAGTCTCTACTTCCCTTCTCGGGTTCACATTAAGTAATGAGACATATCAATACATATTTTGAAGTTACATACCAGATGGAGCTTCGTCCTCCGTTTTAAGAGCCGGTTGGTCTCCTCCTGCAGGTTGTTGCTCGGCTGTGTCCATAGCTTCTCCCTCTCCTTCCGCTACGGGTAATGCTGTATCTTCTGCGGATGCTTCACCTGTAAACCACAAATATTTTGCAACGTTACTGTAACTGAACATAGGAAAGATATAGTTTAACAAACATCAATTTGCTAAAATACAGCCCATCCAATTCCTAACTTACCTCAAACGTATTGAGACAAATTTGACCGGTTTCAGTATATGCTTCAATTATAACAACAAATGAAAGCAACAAACTTGTACTCGAATAACTCACCTGCAGTTGGGTCGATCAATGGCAGCTGGTCTCCACCGTCTGCCAACCCAACCTGACCTTCTGGATCTGCGAATCCTTCAATTCCTGCTGCCTCCTCGGCTGCTTCGCCCTCAACCTGTTCCTGCTGTGCTTCACCTTCTTGCTGTTCTACAGCTGGAGTTTCTTCACCACCTTCCTGCTCACCCTCACCAGTACCATCAACTTGCAACATCGAGAAGTCATCGTCGTAGGTTCCATCCACCTTAAGATACAATTAATAACTTCCAAAACACCTGCTCATACACTAAGACATTCTATGAAATTGTCTTTCACACTTGTTGCACTTCTACCTTTAAATTATAACTACACACTGATAAATCTAATGCGTTTCAATTTACCTGCATGGGCAAACCCTCAATAGCTTCAGCGTTTTCAGCTTCCATAGCTTCAATTGCAGCTGCAGCTTCTTGTGAAGCCGCTGTTGTGGTTGTAGCCATTATAGGCGTTGACAGTATGGTTCTTGTCAATGCTTGCGTCACTTGAGTTCCGAGACCTGCACTTTGTACGGACAGTGTGCCTGTAGTGCCTGCACCTGTAAATAAGAGAGTAAATTTTATCTTTATGTTGATGGAAGACCTGCAGTGGTATACAAGAACCCCACCCCCTCGAAATACATTTTGCATGACTACGACTAATTATTAATTAATACATGTACTAATTTGCACTTATCACGTTCACAATGGAATTTGACGGATGTAATGTTCTTTTACCTTGTGGTGTAGTGCTGACTATAGTTATTATAGGTTTCCCACTTCCTCCAGCTGTGTTGATTATTTGTGCTCCTGCAGGCAATTGTGTCAAACCTCCAGCCGCTACAAGATTATATTTTAAAACGAATTACACATAATGACAAATGTAAAACGTCTGTACAGGGCAAATTTTTTTTCTAAAAATTTCTAACATTTGAAACACACTTACATCTAACAGTTGTATAGGTGTTTCCAGCTTGTGCAACTCCACCCGGACGTGTGGTCACTACGATAAACTGAGTCTGTGATGATGGCGTCTGTCCACCTCCTTTGGGAACTGTGGTTATTATTTTTGTTGGAGTTGCTCCACCTACCGCTCCTAAAAATCGTTTTTAATCAATTATATTTTTCACCTATCTGTGCCATATTATTTCAATGTTAACTCGTAAATTACAGCGATTTAAAATTTAGTATCTCATAACTTACCAGATTTGGGAGCAGCAATAACTATGGTTTGTTTTCCCGATGCTGTCTGGGCGACACCTGGCTTTGCAACACTAATCACTGAAGATGGTACAGTTCTTACAATAGTCGTCTTGGCTCCTGCTTGCTGTTAATGGAAAGGGTATCACGTATTAAATATTGGTCGAGATTGAGGAATATTCTTGTGCAATGCAAAGTAATGCTACTTTAATAGTTACCATAGTTTCAATTAAGTATATGGCGTGATAATCACTAATCGAACACCACTCTATTGCTTTTGGTGAAGATATCATTTACACTCGTCCCCGGATATACCGATTTCGCTTATATCGATAAAAAATCCAGCGCCAAATTTCTTCCATTGACCCTAATGTTAATTATTATGCTTATATCGATACTCTTTCCCCGCTTATATCGATATTTTTTCAAATTTTACATTTTGATGGCATGTGATTGAGGGTCATCTCTAATGTCTACGCCCATACTGACGTCAAATCTGGGACAAAGTGAAATGGTTTTTATTTAATTTTAAGTATCTGCATTTGAAAAAGAATAAAAGAATTATTCAATTGTTCCATAGGTCATTTCAAACAAATAAATTTATTTCATAAAATAGAGGAAGCCACTTTCAAAGCTACATAGCACTTAAGTGGCTTGTGTCAATTACAATGACCTATTGAACAATTGAATAATTGTCCCCATTTTACTGACAACTTGGAAATTATCTTGTTTGAAGTGGCTTCTTGCCCTTTATGAAACAAATTTATTTGTTTGAAGTGACCTATTGAACAATTGAATAATTCTTTTATTCTCTTTTAAATGTAGATACATTATTGCTTTTGGGCAACTTTTCTGACTTAAAATAAAATTAAAACCATTTCACTTTGCCCCAGATTTGACATCAGTATGGGCGTTGACACTAGAGATGACCCTCAATCATATCTCATTAAAAACGTAAAATTTGAAAAAAAAAGGCATACATCGATATTTTCCCCACTTATATCGATTCCGTTTATATTGATATCCCGCTTATATCGATATGGTTTTTCCGCACCAAAAATATCGATATATCCGGGGACGAGTGTAATTGTTTAATTAGCACAGATGACCTCAAGCAAAGAATCACTTACCACAACCCTTGTTCCCTGTGGCTGCACGGAACTGATACCGAGTATATTAGATGGAGTTTGCCCGGAGCTGCTGCCGCTCGCTTGGCTGGTGGTTATTATTGCGGTGGGTTTGCCGGTCCCACCAGCCTGCGTCGTAACCAGCTTGACAATGGTAGCTCCTTGTGGAATTCCTTTATTCTGAAAAGACATGTATTCCAGACGGCAATAAGAAATAATTCTTAATACACACATTGGCAGGAAATATTTAGTCTCATGGATTGTTAAATTTGTTACATCTCCCGTAATGATACAAAATATTAGGTCTTTTATGTAAGAATTGATCCAAAGACAGCCCATACATAAAACGATACATGTGCAAGGTAAACATTAAAGATGAAAATTGGTAGTGAAAAACGTTTTATTAAAATTAAGCTACAATCTACTTTTTAAAAACACTTCAGTTGAAAATACACGTTTACTGTAAGCCGACCAAAAGCACAGTAATAATTTATTTCTATCAAAATATTGCCCCAACTTAATTTTGCATGAAACGCCGCTTTCTTTAATTAACAAGAAAGCACAGTTGGAGCGATACTTGATACAAATAAAACCTTTCATGCAAATTACATCCATATCAGCTTAATATTTTCCCTGTATGCCTCATGCATTTTAGATGGTTTAAAATCATGATAAAATCCCATGCACCGAAATATAATCAAACCCTCAGTGGACCCTCATGGTACGTGTAACCAAACAATTAGCTTTTTTATCCCCTTTGCGAAATTTCTAACCACTATGTTCACAGGCTATGTACAATACTGCCTACATCAACCCTTGGCTTTAACAAAGACCTTACATGCGGTGGATACATTTGACATGCTTCACAAATACCACTTTATTACTGATATCTTTCATCTGAACCTGAAGCATGTACCTGTAAAGCCTGCGCAGTCAATGTTTGGACATTGCCGGCGGAACCCTTGGTTTGTAGGATATTCACCCCCTTGGGCATCTGAATTAGTTACATAAAGAGACAGTCAAAAAACGGCCGGTTAAAACCATTCGGTCATGAAAAGAATAGCATTACGGGTCGAGTTACGCTTATTAGGTTTCCCTAATGGGTACAACTATGTATCAGGTGAGAAAGCTCAATTCAGTTGTAAATTGCTAACTACACTATGAGGATCAGTCAGTTATTCTTTTAGAAGGGCGGGGTCAATAACATTTCATTTCTATTTTAACACATAAATTTAACATCATTTTCTTAGGCTTCTGGTCTTAAATTGCAGAAATGGTGAACTGGAATATTTGTTTTTCGGGAACTAAAAAAGATCACACTAAACTAATAACTCACCGAAGCAACAGTCATTCCTTGTGTAGTTTTCACCAGAGTAACAATCTGTGGTTGACTGGAAACTTGAGTTCCAGACTTGTGCACGGTAATAATCTGTTTCGGCTGTCCACTTTGCCCAGCTATACTGGTACCTGGTGCCGCCTTCAATATGGTTGTACCCTGCTGACCGGGAGTTTGGACACGTATCGTTTGTCCCGGTGTAAGTTGGGTTCCTGTTGAAGATAATAAATAACCAAAGTTTTAAATGTAACTATCCCCTTCCATTGTAATGTTTCTGCAGTACACATTATGATGATAGTTTTGCAACAGCGATTGTGAACTAAAGGGATTGAATCCTACCTTGCCTGCCTTGCACAGGTGTAACTTTTATTCCCGATGGTGTGACAATGGTTGGGGTCACGACTTTAACTCCGGAGCTTGGGGTAGTCGCAGCACCTGGTTGGTTTGTTGTTATCTTTTGTGTTGCTGCAGCTGCTGCTGCAAGGGCGGCTATGCCACTCATCTGGCCTTGTCCAGACTGTGTCTGTCAACAACAAAATGTAATTCTTTCGAGCATCTACGAATCATTTCTGTAAAGAAATTTAGCAACAAGAAATGGATAACAATGTACTGCCCTGTAAAATGACACTTACAGTTATAGTTCTTGCTCCACTTATAATATTTGCCCCCGATCCTAGATTAATAACTTGTGTAGCTCCCTGCTGTCCTTGCTGTACAATCCTCACTGTCTGCTGTGCCACTGGCGATTTCTGACGTTGCACCATGATGGTACCCGTTCTTGGAGTGGCTGTTCTCACGCCAGCTTGTGTGAGTGTGGTTAGTGTTGATGCAGCAACGGGTCGAACCTGCTGTACACCTGCAATAAGATGAAAGCATGGCAATGAAATACTACTAACAACACACTATCTTCTGACCTTGATGCTGAACAGATACAAATCTGGATTAAATCTGAACACTTCTCTTCTGCAACTTCGACAGACAGCTTACCTGGTCTGAGTATCTGTGTGACAGTTGGTGTGGTTGGAGTGGTAGCAGGTTTTGCCATAGTCGGTTGTGCTGAGGGCACAGCTGATGGAGCCATGGCTTGTGTAGGTGGCATGTCATACTTCTGTAACTGCAGCAAATAGGCATCGGCAGTGGGCACTGCACCCCAGCAAACTTCCAATGTGTTGGTTGATGCCCTCACGAGTTGAACTCTTGATGGAGCTGGTGGTTTCTCAGTCTCCAAAAACCATAAATCTTTAAAACATACCTAAAATACATGAGACAACGTTTCAGATTGGAATGCATTTACAGTTGAAATTTCAGTTCATTTTAAACAGAAACTTGTCACATTTTCTGAACTGATGGCCTATTGTGCACGAGAAGTAACTCAAAGTGCCGGTTAATGATATTTTAATAACTAAATATTATTTACAATATTACTCAATTTGTACTAATGACCAAAGAACCTAGACTGTTATGTTTCATTTGTAGCTAACGTGGCAAAATTGTATTAGATTAGGTATTTTCGATTTATTATCGAATTATGTAGTAGATATATCAAATCTATTTACTTGGTTATTCCATGCCTTTCTGTATCCATCTCTTCCACTCCAAACGTACAAACGTGAATGAATAGCAACCGCACAGTGACCTGCCCTTGCCCGTGGTATAGCATCTTCAAAAACCTCCATAGCTAGTGGTTCCCAAGTCATGGTTTCTGTAAAATAACATAATAATTGTTTGCATTAATTAACTGTTCTGGATTAATCTTGTTAAGAAAAATATTTATAAGTTTAAGTTTGAATTCAACAGTTGCTTTGACACTAATGTTTACGTTTTCTTACATTCAACAGTTGCTTTGACATTACACTAATGTTTACGTTTTCTTACATTCAATTTCTCAGTTAACAAGTACACACGAAATTACCTAAATTTAATGAAGCCAGTGTGTTGGTACATTTCCATTCCTTCTCATGTGTTGCAACTTTTACATCATCCATAACAAGTGGCACCCAACCGCCAAACACAAACATTCTGCAAAGATAGGCCCACCGCTTTTACATTTGAACTCACAATACATGCGTATCATAAATTCGTAACAATCCCATCTGTTTCCCACATGTGTGTGTTACCCCACAATAAATTAAATTAAGTAATTCAGTACCTCTGACCAATAACTGTTGATGAGTGTAAACTTCGCGGAAGTGGAGGTATTCCTTGCACTATCGGTTTAGACCACACACCATTATCTGAAAAATGGAAATTAATTTCTTTCTGCTCAGCCACATATAATTCATGTCTGGCAGTAACTCTCACTATATGTAACTGCCATACTTTTATTTCTCTTAAGACAAAATACAAGATTTATTGTGGGGCAAACCATACCTATGTCATACTGCCAAAGATCACCGAGTCTACATCCACTCATTCCACCATAAATTAAAAGTCTGGGATGTTTTCCTTCTCTGTCATAGAATGCAGAACATGTGTGCGATTCTCTAGGTGGTGGTGGTGTTCCGTGTGTGATTGGAATGTCCCACGACATAGCATTCGAGTTGGGTTTTAGTTCCAGTGTGTACAAATCATTCAAATATCTGTCAAATATTACATTTACAAAATGAAACAATTGGCTTTGTGAAAAATATTATTGAGATTGAGGTATCGGTTGATAAATTCTCATCATTCTGTTTACTTTTTGAGTTTATTTACAGATGGCAGCTTTAACGGAAATTTCTTTTTTAACTACACTACTGACATCTACAGTTAACCTTCTCTTCATTCCTATTATATGATGACATTTTGGCCAGCCACACTGTTATACATACCTTGGGATGTTGTTTTTTGGATCTTCACTGTCATTAGCTAAGCCACCAAAGAGATAGACTCTGTTTCCTAGAATCGTGAAGCTGTGACCTACAAGAAAACATCAACCATCATGAGTAAAGGTAGGAACGTATTTGTGTTTTCAATGTGTAGACATTTCACCTTCACCATTCATTCAGAAAGTGATGACATAACAAGGAAGTGAAGCTGGACATTGCTTGTTTTGATACAATCGGGATTTTTGTTCAGTGTCCTTCACTTCCAGCCGTAAATGAATTTAGTTCGCTATCAAATAGAAATACCGAATATCAGGACACTCCTTTGAGTTTAAGGTATCTCCGAATGTTTCAAGAACTATTGATCGAAAAATGTAGTACACATTTTGGAGCATGGCCAATGCAGTGAAACGCTACACTGGACACTACATTAATTTAGCATATAATTTCTAACATACCTAATCGGGGGCAGGGTGGTGGCCCATTTTTCGGTGGTTTGGGCTTCAGTCTTTTCCATTCCCATCGACTGGCTTGAAGTTCGTACAACTCATTCGAGTACTTTCCATACTCAACCATACCCCCAAAGACGAGTATTCTTGTTCCATCGCAAACAAAGCCATATGCAGCACATCCTGGAGGAATATCTCCTCGTACTGCTGGTACGAACCATTGGTTAGTAGCTGAAAACGTCAAGAATTGAAAAGCATTAAATGTTAAGGTTTACAGGAGACCAGGTTTTGTGCAAAACCATAGCGTAGGTACATCCATACAATGAAAACATCCTACAACTAACGAAAATTTTCATGTTGAAATATTTTCACTTCATATTTCGTATTTTAAGATTTTGTTGGTGTCCTTGATACTCTATTAATTACTAGGCTTTGGTTGTCAAAATATTCTTAACAAAAACATGGCTTTTCACGAATTGACAACTTCACTACAATACCGTTTCGCAATCATTGCGGTTTAACGCGTGGTTTGCCTTCGACAAATTTTTAGTACTTTAATTATTTTTAATCCATAACACCCAGTAGAAAGTATTGAGTGAAGCAGTTTGGAACAACTTGGCAGTTCCAGGGTTCATTATCATATTCCTGAAGCCACGCCCCCTTCTTGCCATCTTGCGAAATTAGTTAACCAAGCTATCGCCAGAGGGAGCTTGGAGCCGGGCGCTCTTTCTCAAAAAGTTCAAAGAAACAAACCTCACAAATAAAACTTAAGACGCCATAATCACGTCAAACATGCTATAATGTTAGTTTAGAACGTAATTATGCCATTCACGACTGTATTTAAGGTTGTCTCTCTCAGATATGTCGAAAGTAAACAAACCCCGGGTATGGAGAAACTCCGAAACCAAGATGGCGGCGCCCTGCGTATTCATGCCAGATTTTTTATCGCAATTTTCTAATAGATCTAACGACAGATTTAGGCCATATTGTCGCTAGTACCTCAATATGAATGTTTGGACTTATTTTTGCGTATTTAGTCAGCTTTTATCGGGTAAATCACAAGAAACGACCGGTTTCAATTTTCGAGATTTTAAGAAAATCCAAGATGGCGGCTTCCATTTGGTGAATCTGACAGGATGTTTTGATGGGCAGCGGGCAACAAGTACATGCTTTTCCCACTTCTGATATTCTTTGATCATTGACATACAGCTATTAGAGACCAAATGTCTGATATGCTAGAACGAAATAATGTGATAAGTATGATATTCACCTGTGTTAAAGACGTGCAATTCATCAACAATTCCTTCATTTCCACCACCAAAAACTACCATCAAATCCTTTATGGCAACGGCCCTATGTCCATGCCTGGGTCTTGGACAAGGACCCGATGTATTTGTGATTCTCTGCAATTCAAAGCAACAACATTTTGTAGCGCATCAAACATTACATGTGGACTTCTAAGCCAAAATGTTTTACATGAAATGGGGAGTTTATTTCGCAAACCTATTGCATAAATTCGGCACTTTCACAAAGATTTTTGACAACATACCTTCCATTTAAGGATCGGAGCTGCCATCCTTAAATCTGGGTTAGGTTAACGTATTTATCCTTTCAATTTAAGACATTTAATTCCTTGTTTAGACGATCAAAAGAGGAAATATTCCTGCCCGCCACTTCAAAATCTGAAATCCAGTCTCCCTTTTGGATCTGTGCGCAAGTCGTGCGCAGTGTCACAGGAAAGTCACATCCGGCTGTTCTGTCCTGTAAAGTTGGTCTTTTGGACTTCGGTTGTGAACGAAAGGACGCGGTTGACTTTGAGTCATTTTGCCATCACTAATAAGTAATAGACAATTGCATTTTTGCTGTCAGTTATAATGGGTAATGAGTGACATCAGTTATCATTTTCTCCACTCAATGCATTTCACCCATACTGTAGATCTAGTAAGTCTCAAAGAGCGCAGTGTGGCTTTGCTTCTCATGAGATGGTTGAGAAATAGTTTTACTCATCTTCCGTGCATCTTTACTGAGAGCTGTCCAATTGCAAACTCAAAATTTGTGACGAGAACTTAATACCCATTTTCCTTTTTCGGTTTGCAGGCTCAATATGATAGTTCTGACTTTAGCTTTCGGTCATGAAATGCAATTGTCGTTTCGATAACCACGCTCCTCGACTCGTGTGTCTGACAGAATACGGTGGAGAATGAAGAAATGGGTTCTCATTCGATGAGGGATACGCAAGATTCATTTTAGGCCACAAATTGATAAAAAAAAAAACCCGCATGAGAATGAAGAAATGACAGGCCGATGAGGAGGGGAAGGTGCACGGGAAATTTGGACTGCATTCAGCCAATGAATATGCTGGAGCCGAAATGCGCATGGGTTTTTAAGTTGGAAGTCCAAGGAACTAACGAGAGGAATTACTCCCTAGTGGCCTATCACGTGTCCTATCACGTGACCTATCTGCACCTCACTTCACTTTGGGGGGGGGGTCCATCCCCGTACCTCATCCCCAAAACCTCGTCCTCACCTGGGGGTGGGGGTGGGGGTGGGGGGTCCATCCCTAACACCTCGTCCTCACTTTTTGAGCTCATAGCGAAACCACCTTGCTGTCTACATTAGTCTATCAACGCAAAGCGTGATAGACTAATAAAAGGATGCTAGCTATTGCTATTTAGTTATTTCAATTTCAGTTATTCACAAAAGTTTGGCATACCATCACAATGAATTCACCGCAACTCATGCTTGTGATTTTGTAACGGATCAACATCATTGGATTTAGGGTCATGGCAACAAGCAGTTATTCCCTAACACTACCAGATTAGCATTAGGTAATAAGTGAACATAACCCTTAACGCATCAATTTCTTGAAACTTAATCCATTTATTGACCTCCCATAAGTCTAAAAATCCCTCCATGAAATTATTTCAAAATTCCTTCCACAAGCTGAGAAATCAAAATGTGGGGTGGGGATATACAGATTTTTCCATTAAGATATTGGAGAAAATTATTTTTCGATTATAAATTCGAGATTTATGGTCTGTTCGCAATGCGACCGACAGTGTTACACTGCCCATGTCCGGACCCAAAACTGAGACCATGCTTTACAGCTAGCCTTCAATGGCGGCCAATACTGGCGGCGACCATTGGTGCGCTTGGCACTAGAGAAAAGAGTAAAGTCCCGTATGATGACCCCGACGAGTCATGTGATCTGGGGTCATAGCTGACAGTTTCATGCCAAGGCATGAGAAAGTGGATAGTTTATTTGATATACGTCAAATAGAGCTTAAAAACAGCCTGCTTTGTTATTTTGTTAACGTGTGTTCAGTGGTGTAATACTTCTGATTTATAAAGCATGCTGTTTCTACAAGGGTAAGTCTTAATCTTGCGTATTTGTGTCATTTTTTTATTGATGACCTGGAATACAATTTACCTGTTCACAATTATTGCAAGGTAACGCACATGTAGTCTATAGCGAAGTTTACAAACAATTCAGCCGCCATATTGGAAAAGAAGCAACATGTTTGATATTTTGTCAGCTACGCATAAACGTTTGCATTCCCTGTGAATTATTGATCAGCTTTTATGTCGTGATCATAAATAAGCAGCTTCGGTCTTAAATTGTCAATGAATTTAAAAGAAAGGGGAAAACCCCAAAACAACAGAACCCCAAAAAAGTATGAAAAGAAGACCAGCAATAATACTCATACAATTGATCAATGTTAAATGCCCCAATGTAAGCCTAACGCAAATCAATACAATTGCAACCAGTGTCGGATCGACACTGTTCAACATGTGCAAGTTATATGTTGTAGATTTGTCCAGAGAAACAAGAAGAAGCAAAAGGAATCAACGAGGAAGATCGCATTGAGGAAAAAAGAAAAACAGAAGAAACTTGAAGAACAAAAAGGATTGAAAAATGCAGCAAAACCTCCTGCTGAAAATAAGGTTGTTGAAAATAATCTAAAGTCAAACAAACCGCCCATTATAGAAAATAACGACTACCATGATAACTTGTGTGAACATAAGCGAGGAAATATGAATTTGTTGGGAAAGTTGTTTTCTTACTTTACATCCACAATAATCACTACATTTTATGTAACCGTTGCATACTTTTTGGCCATGTATTACGTGATAAAACTTGGATATTTTGACGATGTTAAAACTGAAAATGGGTTGGAATTTTATGCAGAGAAAGCACATCCCAAGTTAAAAGAAGTTCTGCCTACTTTGAAAATGCCTCTGAATACTCTTGTCAACATGGGATATCTTAATGTGGGCCTGATAATAATCGCTCACACCCAAAAACTGCTGATGAACAAAAAATTAAGCAGCTCGGATGCTGCAATGTTTTTCATATTTGGGTGGTCCAGTTTTCTTTATGGACACGTTCAGTTTTGGAGAATCATTCTGCAAGAACATCGTGAAGCAGTAATGGATCAGTGGATCACATTGCCAATCTTTGCATGGACTGTGGCCTGGACTTTACATTTCTATTATGGATGGTCTCTGTTAAGGAACCTTTTGATTATTCTCATGTCAACAGGCAGCTATTGTTTAACTTGGTATTCACAGTTTGGATTTGAAATAGTCCTCGGAGTGCATATTATGTCTGCACTAATTTTCGGAACTCTGCTGTATTGCACCACCACCTCAAAAAAAGCACCAAGAGCATTCTGGATCTCAGCCCTTATGTGTGCTGGATTTGTTGCACTAAAGCTACTAGACCTTGAATTGCCTAAGTATCATCCCATTTTCACTACGATATCAGGCCATTTCTTGTCCAAAATTAGTGACTTTGTGCAAATTTATTATGTCGCACAATTCTTTATGCATGTAAATCTTGCAGCAAATAAACGTAACTTAAAGGCAACACCAGCTAAACCAAAAATGGAATAAGTGCTGTGACCTTTCCATTAAAGCCATAAAATGTACCTATTATTCAAAATGAAAGAGCGCTGTGGCATAAATCAATACAAAACAATAATTTTATGGTTGAAAGCAATTATTCCACAAACATGGCAACTAAATCATGCAATACAAAAACCCAATATGTAATACGGTAAACTTTATCCTAACGAATTGTCTGTGATACGAAAACTTTGCATCATTAGCGACTGTTGTCAGATTCACATCTTTGTTAAATGGTTTTCATGTAGGAAACACACAAAAAAATTAATCGTGATTCAGTTGAATTTTATTTGCGATTAAGTAGTATTATTGTGAAAGAAACCTGTACGTTTTAAGTTGAATTTTATTTGCGATTAAGTAGTATTATTGTGAAAGAAACCTGTACGTTTTAAGCAAAGAACGCTAAATATTTTAACACATTTGTTCATTTATGTGTATTGTACACATGAATGTACAATACCATTATGGCATATTTCTCGCATTGAGGTCTACCTCAATTTTTGAAGAAGATAAAACTATTAATCGCGACATTTATTGACACTAAATTTTTCGCCATTTTACAGATTTATGTCCATGTTTTACTGATTATCTTGTAGTCTTGGCCCACAAGGCCTCAGTTGAAAGGAAAATGTGGTGCACACTTTCGGTACATCCGTCTTTGTGTGCACAGTGAACATTCCATGTTGTGAATATAAAATGCATGTTTTCAAAGTATTCTTGAATCCAGTACATGTGAATAATAATTATTTAATTACTAATTCTAGTCAGTTTTCTAAACAGTAACAAGTCAAATTATTACACAGTAGGACCTCTATTTTGTGACACCTTTTTTGAGCAAAACCTCTTAAATGGCAGTTTTGGGTGAAATGTACCGACATCAAATGTGTGCAATCTTGCCTCCTTTTCTTTTACACGTACGACACTTTTGTTAAGCAATAGTTGGGTGTCGCTCAAAAGAAGTCCTATTGTACTACTGATTCATGTTTAAAGAATACAGACGTGGTGTTTCATAACAAAATAATTTTATTAAAACGTTTGTCATTTGATGAAACCTTTGGTACAACATAGTAAGGTGTCTCAATTCATTTGATATGCAGAAATATACAAAAAAGTCTGACTTAAAACATTTATCTCTAATAAAACTATATGCAAAGGCTTCCTGTTTGATTTTAGGCACAAAATGTAACTTATTTAAAGAGTCCCTTACTGCAGTATACGTTTTGATGTCTTTTAAAACAACGGTCTGCGTACGTACTTCATACAATACAAACTGGTGACATGGGTGCGTGCAAAAATCCGTACTTCACCCGGCACTGAGGATTAAAAGTCAATTTTAATGTTAAAATTGTTCAACTCTGTTCGACTGAGTATTTTGTTGTACTGTGATATTTGGGGTAATTATTGATCATTTTGAGTGACAATTATATTCGTGTTCATTATCACAGTATCATTTTGCGTAACATGTCTACATCTACTATTTTGTATCTTCCTTTTGATAATGATAATAAAAAGTAAACCAAAATTAGCAATGCGTCGTGTCATAAATATTTTTCAAGGCACACATTAAAAAATCAGTCTAAAATTATAATACCCATAAATGTCTATACATGTATATTCAACTGGACAGGCATATTCCACTATAGCAAAATACTGCATATTAAGGACAAGAAGTAATCTGGTACAGTAGAACCTGTCTTGGGCAGCACCCGACTTTTGGATGAGCAGATGCCGCTCAAGACAGATTCTACTGTGTACAATCATTTGACAATTCTAAAATTTATTACGATCACTGGCTGCAATGAAAGTACAACACGTAATGTCGTTTTGTTCCAACATGAGCTCTCTCGTTCACAGAAGTACTTCACATCACACTGTCTCAAAAGTGTTGTGCATGTACACAGATACTGATAAATATGGTACCCACAACAGCAACTTATGTTACAAAACAGTGTCTATTTTTTCGTATTCTGGATTAAACGCTGGGTTCTCTATTCCACCGTCCTACAAGATAAATCACAATGTGTCATTTATTCAGATAGATTCACAATTTTCACATTACAGCAATTTTACATATTGCACAAAAAAGTAAACTAGGAAATATACATCATTAAAAAGATATTCTTACAGATATAAAACTCGTTACAACATTCTTTTTGCACTAAAACTAAACCAAATGTACATACATGTATCTACCAAGAATAATTTTGATTCAAAATTTTAACGATATTGCACTTATCAGTCCGAGCATATGCGTGAGAAGGCAAAGTTACATTCTAAATACATGTATTTCAAATTAGCTTAGCTGAGATTGGCAGTGTGACAGAAAAGCTTTCTTAATATCAAAATTCTTATCTTACATATTGTCACATTGAGCTTTTACAAGAAATAACATTTAAAACAAAAATATTTTTTAAAAGTCGTCAAAATGGCATCAATGGAAGACCAGTAATCTACGATGTAAGCAAGCAAGGTGTCTGAAGTATATCACAGATGGTTATTGGCGAGAGTGCTGTCCTGCAAGAGAATAAAGATTTTCAATGACATATTTTAGAGTGTTTTAACTTTTTACAGTGTTTCATGCTCATCAAGATGCACACGACGACAAATCTTGAAATGATTCTAAATTAGAGGTGTCAAATTTCGGGGTGTAAAGGTCTCAGAATCAATCAATGTATGTGCTAGAAGGGGGACCTGCAGTTTCAATGCAAATATTAAATTTGATAACATTTCACCAAATACATGTATCCCGAAAATACGCAGTCTAGTATGAGTTACAAACATTTATGAAAATAATTTAAGTATTCATCATTCACACAATCTGCTTGATGTATTTACAACGGCATTCAATCGCAAGATTTACACACATCATTCAAGAAAACATCCCTTTGTAAGGCCTTTTTTTAATCATTTGGATTACATTGCACTGGCAGGATTTTCAAAGTGCGGCGATCGGAAAAAAAATAAACAAAAATTGAACTTTGCCCCTAAAAAGCCAAACTGTTCATAAATATCAGAAGAATTATGATCTTTCCCGATTGACTTTCGATGGATCGTGTCAGAGGTGACCATATTTTGCTGGGCAAAACATGTTTTCGCTGGCAAATGAGGTTGGGGTCTTTTTGGAAATCCCGATTTCAAAGTGCGTCGGGAAGTGTAATCCAAACAATTAAATAAAAAAAGCCGAAACGAAAATAAAGAACAGGCCATGCACCGTTAGTTAAAACATTAAAAATTAGTTTCTTGAATCCACGGTGGACACCATGACTCCAAATGCAATATTACCTTTTGTAAACGCAAGTAACCCACACACTCAGGGATTAGTCGATTCTACTCCAGCTGCTATATGTATTGGCTCACCGTCATCACTAGAAGAGTAGTCATCACTGCTTGCATCGCAGTGCACCATGGAACTATCCTGTCTAACCTGGATGTCAAAATGTCATGAAAATGCAGGAACCATGCATGCGATGGGGTACCTTGGTGGATTACAATGCACTTGTGAACCAACGTTGGTATTTCTTTCTCTCTTTAAATTTTTAAAGCCAAATAGAGTGTAAGCTAAATGTTTTATCTTCTTTCCTGAGGGTGTTCCCAACAAGTTTCCAAAGTTTCAATTGAGATGTTTTGAATAAGAAGGGATACAATAAATACCGTATTGTTCCTGAATAAAACGCCGTCTCTAATTAAAGCGCCCCCATGTTATTACCGACAAAAAGATAAAATATAAGTTTATCATTCACAAAGCATAACTTGTTATTTGATCAATCTGAATTATATTTTCCACTAACTAATATGTCACCTTTGAAATAGTATAAGATAGACCTGGTTTGGTAATTGAAATAGTATAAGATAGACCTGGTTTGGTAATCAAGGTATCAAACTTTACATTTGTCATTGATGAACTGTGTCCACTAAAATTGGTGTTACAATAATTCCAAATAAAGCGCCCTCGTAAAAATTGGTCTAAGCACCCGGTGCTTTGTTCAGGAACAATACGGTATTGATAACAAACTATTTCTGGAAATCTAACTAGTTTTTGTATATTTCAAAATGTTGGCAACAAACAAATTATTGATATATTTATGGCAGTAAATAGCATATATATACTATTTCTAGTCACAGTGAAATATTCAAAAATTACATAAGTAACTAGAAATAGGACATGAAATTAGCTTAAATTAGGCATGGCATGAATTAGGAAAAACCTCTAATGATTGCATACATCCAGTCAGTCTAAGCTACTTTTACACCAATGATTTGAAAGTACATTCATCCCTTACTCTCTCTTGCAATGAAGGGTCACACTGACATAAACAGTAGACTATCCACAATGTAACCATCACATATTATGTACATACACTTATATTTTTTACATGTTGATTCAACTCTGCATGATTCGCAAGTGTATTTACGATAACTACATACACGTACTGGAATGTAAGACTAATAATGTCAATGGAAATGAATGATGATATTCTACTGTACAACTCTCATAACTGAACTGTGCGCACTGCATCTATTAGATTCATCAGGCAAAGTTTGTAGAGAAAAATAATTTATTCTACAACATGAATAAAATTTGTCTGAAAGTCGCAATAACTTCACGCACTCTCACATATAGTTATTATCATGTTGACAAAATAATGTTCGGGGCTTCGTTATCACAGTTTATACGAAATGGAAAACAAAATGCAACAAATGATTACAGGAACAAAACAAATGTCAATGGAACATTCTGTTACCCATGTTACCTACAAATTTCCATGACAACCCAAGTACAGGCTAGTCATTGACTTCTATGAGAACATTACATAATTACACAATTTATGATAGTTATCATTTCCGTTTTCATAACAAATAGAATCATATGAAATTAAAGTTTATGATGTGATGACGATATAATGCCAATGACAACACAGTGATTGGATGACTGTGAATAATAATTAATGTTTCGTGACAGATCTAAACAGCGCTTTTGGCCTGATCTCCTATCAAGTTTCTCTGAACATTTCCTACTGCTTTATATGCTAAACACTAAACACATGTTGAGCGGCTGGTATGTGATGAAGAAAGGATTGTGATGTCTATTTTGTTATGGCCTGCCATATCTACACAGACGTGCATCCAATAATTAATCTTCTATTTTCTTTTTACTAAGATTATGAGTAGAATTAAGCAAATTTTTCTGGGAATGGAGTACGCTTTATTTAATTAATTAACTGTATTTAGTCTTTCTTCATCCTCTGACTCGTCATCCTGTAAATGATACTATCCCGTCCTGGATCCATGTTCCATATAGAGATTGATATGGCGAGAATCGACACGCCGATCAGTATGCTCATCCATAGTACAATGTTAAATACTACTGCGTACTGAGGATCCAATGAGCTGGCCAGGTTTCCTGGTTTCGGTGGCTAAAAAGGGAATCGTTTAAATTAAGTTGAATATTTGAAATTCACAGGGTTAGCAATAAATGTACAGACAATTTAAAATTAAAGCAGAACTTTGTCAATACCATGTATGTTGCCCCAAAACATTTCATTTCGGTTGTTTTTCCTGTATTTTCTTGTGGTTAAAGTCGGGTACAAATAAATTTCTTGCGGGTGCTTGACATATCCTTGAAATGTGTGCGATGACTGTTATTGTCACAACACTCAGTAGTTGTGATGATATGCAAAACACCATTCATACAATCAGCACACACTTTTTCTCATTAATAATACACACTCTGCCCAGTGCAGATGTTCTTGTACAAATATGGACAAAAAAGGTTCTACATACACCGTCATTAGCATTGTCATCGTCCTGCAGCAGACTACGTGTTTTCCTGATTAGATTGGGCGACACAGATCTTGGTAACGTTACGATCTGAACTACAACGTTATCGTTGTAAAGCGCCTTCAACTCCTCCGTCATCTGTCAAATACAACACATCCTAATGTTTTATGGGCCATGTAACAGTTAATACTAGATAGCATTCTTTAAAGAAAAAAGGCACATAAATACTGCATTACCACGCTCTTGATGCATCTCTGTAAACCGGGTTTGTTCAATTAATCTATACTTGTCAATAGTTGAGTTTTATGGCCTGACTAGTTAACTAGTAATCAACTAGTCTACTGGTCTTATCAACTAGTCTATTTCCTTAAATGGTGAATCACCAGTTACGATAACGATAACGCTTACGTTGGTAAATGGTGTCTGCAATATTATTCAGCATAAGTATTACCTTTTGTAGGAATGTTTGTAGTAGTTGCACTGCATCAGTAACTTCCTGTGATTTAGCACCGTAGCGAATCAGAAGCTCCTTCAACCCGCCGAACCGGAAGTGGAAGAAATCAGGCGTATTATCCTTCACAAGGGCCGGGTTCTCTTTAATCTGAAGAATGTTAAACATAAAATAGAAACAGTTCTTTGCACGTATACATTGCGGTTAGCGGCACCTCTGTAAATGGATTAATACTTGTTAACAGAATTACAGTGGACTTATATGTTTCTGTAGTGTGCAGACAAGTTATAACACATGCACAAGCACAATTTTTTCATTATAAGCTTCTACAGTAGAACCACATGAATCACATGATCTCACTTTGGAGTATCTATTTTGAGTGACGCTGTCTCAAAAAACACTTTTAGGTGATGTCTGTTCACGATCTACGGTCAAATAACCTTATCTTACACGACACTTGGGTGAGGCAAAATTAAGTTGTCGGTCAATAGAGGTCCTAGTGTATTTACATTCAAAATACAAACGTACAGCATTAATCAGTTGATGCACTAGATGTATCTCTGTGAGTAGCACCACGTCTGTCGGACGTGAGGCATTGAGCACTCCCAGGTTGTACTTGTTGAGTGCTGATTTTCCACGGTTAATTTCATTGACCATCTCGTCCATACTCGGTGAAATCTTACTGAACATCTCTGGGTGTTCCGCTTGTACATCAAACATCTGCAAAGAAAATAATATTTTACTCACTCCAACTTGAATATTACAGGGGTTTAAAAACTCAACAAACAGGGACATTAACCTGTCAGCCATTTCCACTTTTATATTTTGGATCAATAAGGCATGTAGAATCTTGGATCCATTCAATTCCCATTTAATATTGTGTGCATGACAGAATTTTATCAATTCTGATTTGGAGAAATACACAGGGTTCAATTATTTACCAGTTTTCATACTTCATTCCATTTAAAATAACAAGCCTTGTACTTACTGTTTTACTGGAAAAATCAATGATGAGCGGAGAATCGGTTGTTGACAGAATGTTGTGTGCAACAGTTTCCGTATCAATACGATCATCATCCTGTAAAATATTGAAACAGCAAAATCTCTCTTAAATGTTGGACATTAAATTGTACAGCTTTTCTTGAAATTGAGGCCAAGAAAGACAGTTTCGATGATACATAAATTCTAGGTATTCATGTTTATTTTAGTCATTCTATGAAGCATTTAAAGTCTCGTTGTAATTCGATAGAATGAGACTATGAACTGAAATTCTGGTTAACACACTCACTGCATCAGTATCGTACGCCGCTACATGTGGTACGGTTATATCATTCGCCTCTCCGAGACCCGTCACGGAAAATATCACATTGGCTTTAGGTCTGTGGAACAAACTGTTTGACTGTAATCCTTGCCAGCTGAGATCCTACCAAAAAAACCGGATCATATTAGGTTTATGGGAAACACACAAGCAGTTATGAAATTGAAAGAAAGTCCTGTACTTCGTATATTACACAAATTTGATCCTCCCTTCACCCGCGGAAGTTTCATGGCAAATTATTACACAGACTTCAAGGCTGAAGTGTTTGATTAAATGCTACATATCTCACAGCAATGTGCAACTTACAGCAACGGAATGTAAACTACAGATTTAAATTAGCTATAAACATTCCACAAGTGTATGTGTAGTCCACGTAACACAAACACATCAATATACGTACTTTCTTCAAAGAGTAGCCGTATGTAGATTTGACTAGTTCGGGTATTTCGCTGATCGGTACTCTGCCTCCGTCCGGCCGGTAATGTAAGTAGCTCGGTGCATGTGTCACAATAAACTGATCCGATGCGAAAGGACACACTGCTGCAATAAAAATTATAAATTTAAAATGACATTCGGTTTTGTTGTTCTATGGTCCAAACATGTTAAACACTACTTAAAATGTTTTTCTAAACGTTTTGTAAAAATTCTACGGCACTTCACAATAAAATGGCTGCAGAACCTGAGCCACCTAACGTAGTGGTTAGCACGAAGCACTGCTGGCTGAAAGGCCAAATTCAATTCTCAGACAGGGTAAAGATATTGGGCGGTGTCTCAGTAAATCACAGCCCCGCCAGACCATGGTGTAAAATTGGTACCAATACTTTGCGGGAGGAGAGGATAGCACATGACCCTGCTGGAGACGTTAGCTACCACTTGACCTCATCATTATGAGGTGTGCATGCTTGCAATACAGCTCTCAACATGATTGGACGAGTGTTTGGGTGAGTTTCTGATTGTGTAAATCTACTAGTAAGCCCAAATGTGAACTGCATTTGATAATTAATGACTTTTATAGTGACCCCAGATGGTTGTATCTGGGATCAGTTTTAAAAGTAAACACAAATTTATTACTCCACTAATTACGTCTGGGGAGAATGATCCATGAAAAACTAAAATATATATACTAAATTCGGGATTTTCAGGAAGAAAAATAAACGAATCTGCTGGTGATCTGTCATATGACTGTGACATTCCCTTATTTCTGTTTTGTCACAATTTTCAAACCGTTATTGTGAATTTATTTCAGCTTGCACAACACTAAAACTTCGCCTATAGAGTCTATACATCATATATGATATTTAGACATCTAAGACGTTACCGTTTGTGATTTACCTGTCAAGAAAAATGATAAAAATCCTAAAATCAATTGCACTTCAATCCTTGTGGAAGCCATCTTGGATTTACTATCATCCACGAGATGGCGCATCAAACTGTTGGGGGAATTAAAATTATTTATTTGATAGGGATCTAGGTATGCAATTTTATTATTAAAATGTCCATAGTTCACTTATGAACTGCTCTAAACTAAATTATACTCCCCTTTCTCAAACTGCAAAGGTGAAAAAATCCAGCCTCCAGTCACCGAGGGGAAAATCACCATAACAATGGTAAAATTGGTACCAACAAACATACATGTGTGTATTTTGCGAACAGGGAATTAGCACCAGAGTGGCGTCTGTTCTGACTCCCAAGATGTACCAGCTGTTCTGGGGCTCCTTCAATGCCAAACACTTGATCGAGCAGAGGTGCAATGGTCTTGAAAGGAGTTGTCCTGGCAGGGAAGAGGTACGGAAATTTGCTAAAATAGTCTACAATTAACAAATATTTCTTCCCTTCAGATTCGAAGAAGTCAGCTGCGATCTTACACCATGGTCCTGGTGGTACTGCGTGTGGGTGAAGAGTTTCTCTTGGTAGTGGAGACTTCGTTATGCACGTTGGGCA
>JBCAUI010438840.1:0-14004 GCA_038406195.1 Haplosyllis anthogorgicola
AAGTTCTTCGAACCCAATATTTAGCATAATACACCATCGCAAAGCGTAACGCATCACCGTAAATATTATAACAGTACGGTGCCGGAGTTGTCATATTTTGCGACTCCTTGAATGTGTTCACTATTCATTGCTGACTGTAAGTACGTTATGTACAGCTGTTTGTTTTCTACATACCTTGTGGTAGCATGCATGAACTGCACTCATGCTGCATCTCTTAGCTGTCACCAGTCTAGACTCCTTCTGCATCCGTGCATACGGTCGGCAAGTTAGACCTGCCTCTAACCCTTTATTTCTTCTTCTGAAGTCAATAATTTTGGCCCTTTTCAATGACCAGAACAAAGTCATGTTTTTAACATTTACCATTCCATGTTTGTTGGGATATTTTAGGCGATGGTTCGTCTGACCAAGCACAATGTGCAGGTTTTCCAGTCCGTCATAGAGAAGGTCGGATTAACCAAGATGCTGTCCGTCATGGCGCTGCCCATCACACGCACGCAGCAAGCCGTCATCACGGCGTTCGCCATGTTGATTACGTCAGAGGCACGGTTGTCAAGGTTACTAGAAAACAAGGTAACCATGCACTGATATTAGTTATTTGCTGTCTGAAGAGGGAGTTAAGTGTTGAGTGCTCTTAAACTATATAAATTTGATACAGAGTCAATTTAAATTGTTATATTGTTAAGTGTGCTTTACAGTTTTCATTTTTTTCTGTCCAAGCCACTTTTTCGTACTGTGCCATGTTCTTGAGTTGTGCCACCTCCTCAACTCCTTGTGGACCATACAGATTTACCATCTCATCAAAACCGACACCAAGGATGTAACGTCATCAGCTGAACGTTCCTCTTAGACAATTAGTTTTGTTGATGAATTAATTTTCAGTTTACTATGGTGACGTTACGTCTTTGATACCATAGTGAAGGCACTGCACTCACCCAACAGTCAGCATATAAGACTTACTTACCATTTAATTCTGTTGTAGGATTTTGTTATGAACGTAATGAAGCTACTGGAGAGCACTTCACCCATCGTGCGTGGAAAGGCATTCCTCGTCATACTAGAGGTCGTTAAGAATAACCACGACATGTTGCTGCTGTGCTGCCAGTCACGGTGAGTCTAAGCTTCCATGGCAAGAATGAAGAGGCATAAGAGAAATGTTTACTTTCTTCCTTCTTTTTAAATGTGTTTGGTTGGTAACTTACGGGGCCCTTGGTACTCTTGTTTTGGACTTCAAGTGATTCTGATCTGCTTTCTAGTATCTTATTATTGTGAAGGCAGCAGACTCAAAATGATGGTTTTATCTCAGATGTTGCTGGTTTTATCTCAAATTGTGCCGGTTCTATTTCATACTATGATGGTTTTATTTGATCCGGTGATGGTTTTATTTCACAGGTTGGTTATGTATATAGAGCGTGACACACGTAAACAAACCCTCGGCAAGTCGGACATGCAGCACATGGAGTACCTGAGCCGGTGCCTGGAGCTCCTCATATCTACTCTCATAGACATGGTGCCTAACATCTCAAGTAGGTCAAAATATAGAGCACTTTTAAGTTAACAATATAGATCTGTACAAGCAAGTACATGAAATGCATGTGACGCATTTCTGGCTGTTTACCGTCAGGTAATTGATGCCGTTTTATATCTGTATACTTTGTGCCACATTGCTGGCTACACTGTACTTATGTACTGATAGTTGACCTAAACATAGCACTGACATCTGCACGCAGCCAACAGTCAGCATATTAGACTTGCAAATCCTCTAATGTTGTATATTTCAGGAGACATCCTGGCTGCACTGGATGCTGTATCAGGTAGAAAGCATCCGTCCACTATACAAGTAAAACAGTTGAAATCCGTATTGCCTCTGATGCCCGTGCTGCAGCATCTCGTCTCTAGTCCAGTGAGTGTAACCAGTTTACACATTAAAATGTCACTCAATATCTAACTTGTGTAGGCTTAATCATTCAATATTCAAATACCAAAGCTCGGTGTACCATACACATTATCAGTTCCGTGACCAGTTATCAGTGCACTTACAATTTAAAGCACAACACTGAAGCATGGCAAAAACATGCTTAATGCTGACCAGTAAAGTTAAGCTTATTTTTGATATACAACAGGCGTCTCACCCAAGCTTGGTGTGAGACATCACATTGAGGTGATGTTAACAGTGACAACCTACATTCCATTCAGGGCCGGCGCACTCGAACCTGCCCTGCCAACCTTCACTGGTACCAATTTTACACCTTTTCCTTGTACACTGCAGGGCCCAGGTTACCGTGAGACACTACAGTCCTCCCCAGATATGTCGATATCGCTTATATCGATACCTCATTTATATCGATACTTTTTTCCAGAACCAAATTAATTAGACCCTCATATTAATTGTTCCGCTTATATCGATATTTTCCCACACCAAAAATATCGATATATCCGGGGACAACTGTATGTTCTTGAGACTTTGTTTATGATTGCAGGTTTTCCGTCCGCGCATGGTGAATGATACGTTTATGAAGAACCTGGGAACCTTCCTGAACCACGTGAAATCTATCGACTCAGGGTCCACCCAGATACAGGGTGCAACAGGTGGGTTGTGTATTACTATTGAATTAGTTACTAATTCCCCAGTTTATGCTGGGAACAGAACATTTAAATCTGTGTCAATTAAATAAAAAATTAATTTCAATATTTAGAGCCAACGTGGACTTGTGCCATTTATCAGTCATAAATTTCCTACAGAAGAACCTGTCTTTAGTCATACCTCGATTTATTACAAGAAGAATATTAAGGGTTCAGGTAACAATGAAATTGCCGTAAAATGCAGAATGTCGTCCAAGACAGGTTCTACTGTATTGCCTTAATGTGCATGTTATGACAATGTGAAATTTAAGAGATTTTTTGTCCGTCAGACAAGAGTTGCGAAATCACCAGATTCCACGTCAGGAGCGATGTAACTCAACTGATGACGTGCAATCTGGTGATTTTCCAGCGACGTTTTTCTTGACTTATAAAACCACAAATAAAATCTACGTAACTTCAAACGCGTAAAAAGTGTAACTTTACCTCACTAATAATTGTTACTATTATTTCTATGTTGTTTCCTTGGTGATTGGGTCTTGTAACTAATAGATCTCCCTGGTAACAGAACTTCTATTCCATTTCCATCTGCTAATTTGTAGACTTTAAGCTAAAGTAATTTAAACATTTGTCATTAAAAAACACAAACATCGAAACAGTTAATTTGTGCTTGACATGACATTTTTGGCTTGTTCACTCATACCAGTGTTTTGTTCAATTCAAAATAAAAAAAAACAGCACCATTCTTCAAACCAAGGATAGCTGTCACTAAAGATAACAGTGGATATCTAATAGATATATTTCTACGAGCGTGACTGATATCACAAGATTGCCGCCACAAGAGGAATACCCCTCGGAGAGGGGGCTGGCTCAAGTTGAATATATTTTTCTAGCTAATTGTTAAGAATAACCCGCTATTAAGGGTTATTCCAGATGACGGTAATTTTTGGTTTGAAGCGTCACACTTAATCTCTGCAAATAGTACGTAATTTTACTAACATTTTAACCGCTGTGTTTTTATCGCACCTGGTGGATCCTGCTTCGCTACTTTGACGGTGAATTTGCTTCTGAAGCCAAAGTTCTAGGTATTTTTGCTTTTGCAATTTTTTGCCTAAAATAAACTAACAAGTAACTTAGACTAACAACACTAACGATTGATACATCACTTGAAATCACCAGATTCTATGTCATTGTCAAATGTAACGCCACGAAGTAATTCAGCAACTTTGTATTTTACCGTAGAATCTGGTGCTTTTATATCACTTGTCAAATTTGCATACTTACTAATTACCGAATTGCACACTTACTTTTGGGTTTAGTTTTATTCCAATACATGTAGTTCAAATACAGACCATTTTAACCTTCAATTTAACCACGAACTAAGCTTTCAACGGATGTTTTTTTGGGGTTTTTTTGGGGTAGTTTACGCAAATCTGGAGTTTTTTGTCAGACAAATTAAAACAAAATACATGCAATAAAAACATGGCCAGTAATATTCGATACACTTTTGTAATATGTATTTCCAATTTCCAGGAGCGAACGGCACGGAGGAATTCATCCACACGGTGTTTGCGGTGGTCGAGGCGATAGCGCAACATCCCACCATCATGTTAGACTACTATCCATTAGTCATAGACAAAATACTGCGCGGCCTGGCTTCTCTAGTCTCCAGCTCTCAAGGTACAGTGTGCGTGCGTGTGGGTGTGTGCGTGCATGCAAGTGTGCGATTTTGTGTGTTTCAAAGTATGTGTCTGGGAACCCAGGGCTCATAAAATTATTCAATGGAAACTAGGTTTCTTGTTTAGGTGGTGGGGTCCAAATCTTGGGGGGAGTTCAGGGGGGAGATGGAGCTGGATCTGTTGTGTGTGCTTATAAACGGTATTTAGGTTTGAAAACTTGTTTTAGACGTACATAAAATAACTCTGACCTTGACCCTTCCAGGAGACACTCGGGCCCTGTCACTTCGGCTCTTTTCCGAGATGGCTGTGATCTTCCTGGACGAAGCGCAGTTCGACGCGAATCGGCACAAAGCGGAGGCTCAGAAACTACAGAGCATCATAGCTGAGGCACTGCTACCACAGTATGTATAATACAGTACAACCTGTCTTAAGCGATATACTGCCTTTTACGACACCTTTTCAATGTGCACCAAGTAGTTTAAACCAATCTAAATTACCATGTCTTGAGAGACATTCTGCCTTTTACAACACTTTTGAGTTTGAAAAGTTGAGTGTCTCTCAAGACAGGTTCTACTGTACTGTATTTGTCCGATTCATAACAAATTCCCAAATAAAGGCACACCCCACTATTTTGCTGATTGTAAGTCAACAAGTTAAATGTTATTTTCTCTGCGCAGCTAGCACTGTGACCTACTGTTTGGCTGACTGCACAATAACCTAGTACCTGGCTGCACCGAACATGTGCACTGAGATTGAACTCAATGCAGCACTAATTTGCTCACAGTCAATATATTATACCTACAAATATTTTAATTTACTTTTAGGTATGAACAGGTGCTGTTGGAACAAGACCCTTTACCGTCCTATGGGTTGAAACTGCTACAAGCCTTGTTGGAACAGAATGCGCAGTTTATCCGACAGTTTGAGAAGCTGGGTCTGACTGCCGTGCTCTTCCAGGTACTCGCGGTAAGTCTGTGTCACCTGTAGTTATTGAATGCAAACTACCGTATTGTGCCGACATAAGGCGCATGCCCTAATAATGGCACACACTTAATTTTTTTGGGCTGATTTTCAGTTATTTTTTTTTCACCAAAACTTAGGTAAATTTATTTTTGTATTCTTTAAATAAATGTGGACATGCTAAAACTAAGTTACACTATTTACAAAAAAATCAGCAATACTGGTTATTGTTAGTTTTTTGAACTTGCTCTATCAGAATGATTGTATTCTTCATCAAATGATACTAGTCAGAGCAGTTTTAAATTAAGGCGCATACCCAGAAATATTTGCTACACACATTGCCACAATACGGTACGCGACTATAAGGAAAACCCGTTCCTCTGGAGTTTGCTGTGCATACCAATCTGCCTCGGGCTAAGCTGCACTGATTTGTAAGATGTACAAGTGGACGTGTAGGCTTGTGCAGTGTGCACATGTTTAGACAGGGTTTATTCCAACAAATTGGCAACAGTGTGCACACCATTATTATAGTTTTAAGACCGCTTTTTTCATGAGAATCCTGTGTTAGATTATTTGTGTTAATGTTGTAAGCATAACGGTAAACTTTCTTTGTTCATTGATAGGATCACCGAAGTAATCCAGTCAGCACCACTATGCAGAATGTAGCAGGGATCCTCAGTGTTCTAGTCTCACGTAAAGAAACCAACAAGAGGGAACTCTACGATAACGGTAAAATATATACAATGATTAAAGGGTTAGAACAAGTTTAATATGTTGACTGATCACTGACTCACGAAAAACTAACGACGACAATCAGAACAGGAAGCACAATCCCTACACATAAAAGAGACACAAGCTATACAGATTTAAAACGGCACAACCAACCTGACTGACAATCAGCAAATAGGGCTCAAAACAATTTTTACATAAGAAAATTAAGTATGGGCGATAAAATACCAAATAAACTTACACAATAAAATCTACATTGGGCGAACTCCCCATTTTTGCAGGCAAAAATGTACGTGGATGACAGTAGTTCAACCAATGCAGATTTTACTGTAAAATCGATCCTTGAACGGATCAAAATTAGAGACATGTTCCACGCCAGGGATCACTTAGTCGTACTGAATTCCATTTGATAGACAATAACCCTGCACCGTGTGTTGTAGGTTTGGTTGAGACGCTCGTCACGTTGTTTACTGAGGTAACAGGGATCTGTATGAACACCGACGACAACGCCGATATCAAGGCGCCGCTCAACATGTTATCCGTACTACTAGATATACTACACAGTGTGCTCAAATACGTCTCAGATGTGGTGCGCAAAGCATTACAGGTACATGTGTGTGTGTGTGTGTGTGCGTGTGGTGCTAGATATACTACACAGTGTGCTCAAATATGTGTCGGATGTGGTGCGCAAAGTCTTACAGGTATGTGCGTGCATGCATGTGTGTGTGTGTGGTGCTAGAAATACTACACAGTGTGCTCAAATATGTGTCTGATGTGGTGCGCAGAGCATTACAGGTATGTGTGTGCATGCATGTGTGTGTGTGGTGCTAGATGTTCTACACAGTGTGCTCAAATACTTGTCGGATGTGGCACGCAAAGCATTACAGGTATGTGTGTGCATGCATGTGTGTGTGTGGTACTAGATGTTCTACACAGTGTGCTCAAATACTTGTCGGATGTGGCACAAAAAGTATTACAGGTATGTGTGTGCATACATGTGTGTGTGTGGTGCTAGATATTCTACACAGTGTGCTCAAATACGTCTCAGATGTGGTGTGCAAGGCATTACAGGTATGTGTGTGCACGTGTGTGTTTACATGTATAAGATATTAAATTTTGTGACTTTTTAATTTTGTAACTTGGCATATTGGTAACACTTTATGTTCATGATGCATTGGCAGATCCAGGATGTCTTGTGGGGGAGCCGACCTTGGGACACCTTAATTATTACCCAGTTTTGTGCAAAAATTTCTAAAATTCTATGAAAATTAAGAAAATTTAGGCTCTGCAAGTGGATGGGGGGCATTTACACTGCCCGGAACCCGCCCCATCCTTGGATCCGCCAACTTAACAGTATAAGTTTATAATTTTATGATTTTAGTCATAACGTTATATATTGGTGACGTTATATGTTCATGAGGTTTTATTTTCGTGACTTTTTATGTTTGCAACGTTATGTATTCGTAACGTTTTATTTTGGCAGGCCAAGAAGGGTGGAGACGTCGGGTCCAGAGAAGCCGAGAGCGCAGAGCAGCTGTTGCTGACGAACAAGCCGCTAAGTGATGTCATGAGTCTGGTCACTCAACTGGTACGTGTGTCTTTATATTGACTGTAAGTTGTTGACTGTAAGTCAGGTTAGTAATGCCGTTTTAAACCTGCATGTTTTGTGCACCTCCACTGGTTGCACCAATTTGACTTTTGCGAGCTCTTGTAAGCTAGTTCCTCTTAAGTCTGCAAAAAGTCAGCATAGTCTGACCCATTAAATGTATTACTTCAATCCATGAGACTGTTAGTCAGGTTAGTTATGCTGCTTTAAATATACTTACCTTGTACAACTGCACAGTTTGCACTAACTTTACCATGTGACTTCCATGTTAGTCTGCGCGCATAATCAGTATGTTCAGACCCATTGAATGTACTGTTTTAGTTAACCCATGAGGACACAGTCAGCATATTAAAGTCGCACTTACCCTTTATTTTTCTGATTGTAGCTGATCCATGAGGACACAGATATCTCGGACTTGGCACTCAAGGTCCAGTCGCTGCTGGTTCAGCTGTTTGGTGGAGACCACGCCGACGCCATGACGCCAGAAAATATGGTGAGCAGTTCTGTACTTCTCTTTCGTTTAATTGATTCAATTTAAATTCAAAATACGGATACCAGTGGCCTTAGAAAATTGTGCGATGACCATTGCTGTAGATAATTTTCGGTACCCAGTGCAGAGTTATATTTTTGTGACCTGGTACTCCTGTATTGGACTTGAGTAGACCCTACCTCTGGCAAGCTACTTGACCTTGCCCTCATAAAAATATAAATTAATAACTACAAAGGGGTACAAGTGAGTAAACACACCACCAACAGATCCGACCTGCCTTTGAAAACCCTTGACAGAGTCAACCCAAGTTCGAAATAAAGGGTACCAGTGGCTCCATGAAATATGAAATCCAACGGAAATTTAAAAGTAAAATGACATAAAACAGCAACCTGCTATTTTGCAGGCGTATTACAGTTTGTCATTATCTCGCACAGCAAAGACTGGTACTCCTGTTTTGCTACATCAATTGATAATCTACTATATTGCAGGAGTGTTACAGTTTGGCGCTGAAGCAGGCAGACGCGAAGAAACAGAAGATTCTGTTACGTATCATCAAGAGAATGGTCAGTGTCAATCTACGTTACGTGAAGAGTATACGTCATGTCACCAGATTCTACATCAGCAAACAAACATCTCATAGTGACTAATACTGACGTAGAATCTGGTGACTTTATTTCACGTAATTTCGCAGGTTAGCATGTCGATTTAAATCCACTCTGTCTCTAGCCCGTTTTTTATGAAAAAATCATAAAATTCCTGTCCACTGCTGACAATTTAAATTTTTGGCAAGAAATTAATGCTTATAAAAGGGAAATATGCCTCAGCATTGACAGATCTAGAGATCACAAGCAACCCCGAAATTTAGCATGAATTTTCTTCAATTATTGTGCGAAACTTTGAGTTCTCCTCAACTAAGGTGTGCAACCCTCCCGCATTGGTTGAGAATTCTACCACGCCGTGGTGCAGATAGTTGTCCTGAACCTCAATTAGAGGTCTGGATCAACTTACTGGCGTGATACCGTTGAAATACATAGAAAAGTCAACTTGCCACATGAGGTAGGTTGACTTTTATCAGTGTTTTAATGATTTATGCATATATTTGAGCAATTACAAAGCATTTATGAAGGAATTGTGGTAGAATAAAAATATACAGACTCCAGGATTTGTTAGTTGAACAGAACTCTCGATGGTGGTTGCCAACTTACCCTCGACCAGGCCTGCGGCCCAGTCTCGGGTAAGTTGGCTACCACCATCTTGAGTTCAGCTCAACTAACAAATTCAGTCGTTGTATATTTTTTAAACCCTACATCCACCACAAATGCATGTTGCATTTAATATGTCTCAGATTCAGTGAGAACATTTCATAAGTAATGAACTGTGTAGTGTGCGTGCATGTGCGTTTGTTTGTTTACTCGAACTTGGCTAAGTGCCAGCTCAAGTGCGAGAGCACTTCACTCACACTCACACGTGCTGCACCCCCAATATCAACACTCACTGCCCGGCAACTGACGGGCTGAGTACTACAGTAAACCTTCCTTTGGGCGACCACCCAATTTTGGGAAGAAAAGTGATCGCCAATGGGGTGGTGGTGTTGCAAAAGAGGGTTTTTGGCTCATTTGGCATAATTGCC
Source organism: Haplosyllis anthogorgicola (assembly GCA_038406195.1). Classification (NCBI taxonomy): domain Eukaryota; kingdom Metazoa; phylum Annelida; class Polychaeta; order Phyllodocida; family Syllidae; genus Haplosyllis; species Haplosyllis anthogorgicola. Next base: position 9,672 of record JBCAUI010438840.1, read on the forward strand.
AAAGAGCCTATAGAATTATGAATTGTCTGTCATTGTCATCGTCATTGTCATTGTTGTCATTGTCGTCATCTGTGCACAGCCACTCTGAGCACACTATTGATCATAGAGACTTCATATTTTATACACATATGCACCTATGTCCTATCTCAAAGCCTAACAAAAATTATGTTGCTGTGACTATTATTCTCAAATTGGGAGCCATATTTGTTTTTTTCTTTGAACCTAAATTTTAGACATACAATTAATGATACAGACTTCATATTTGGCAGTCTTGTGTACCTACATACCCTTTTTATATGCTGCAAAAATTACATTGATACCACCTATATTCCTAGTTTGGCAGACATATTTGTGTTTCTTCATAGATCAGGTAGTTGAGATTTGATCTTAGACACTTAGTTGTATGCGTGTGTTATTGTAACCAATGTTGTCTTACTTCTTTCAAAATGCCAAATGAGCTCAGGTCCATGTGGACCTATTTTTGTTTCTTTATCTTTTTTGGTATTCAAAAAGTGTTGCAGTGAATAAATCTTGGTTATGACTTCAAAACACCATGAAACAAATTTGAAAGAATATTCAGTAACTATCACAGTGGTCACAAGTACAATACGTCTGGTATCGATGGTATGCCAAGTACGTCATTTTCGTAATAAAGAATGTTGTACAAGGCCTGGATTGTTTATTCAAGACTGCAGTTATAATTGCATTAATTAATAGGATTGCACATGGGTTTTTATTTAGTTTGGTACCAGCTACCGTGACAAGACCATCGCCGGGGCCCTCCAATGACCAACAAATACAACAGCCGTGTGATACAGCTTCTGTTCTATCAGCTATTCGTGAAAAAAGGTAAGATTGATATTGTATCCTTCAGCTGAAATGTTTGATCGTTGTAACGGGTACGTGTATAATAACTTATGTTGGGAAGTTTGGGACTGAATTTTTGTATCGACAAAGAACAATCTTGGTAGCAAGCATGCTTTAATCGTTCTGACAAACTTGTTAAAATGCAGGAAAAGAAACCACAAGGATGAATCAATTGTTCAGTCACCAGAGCCTGCTCAAGAATCTAAACGAAGGTAGGTAGTTACATCTGGGAGAGTGTTATGATGAATGGTTTGTTGAAAGACTCAGTACCAGATAATTTTATCCAAATTAGCAAAATTTAGTTTTCACAGTATAAATATTAACTTACACTTTAAACAAAATTGCAGAACATATATTAAATTTAAGCAATTTTGTTTTGGTAGACGTCAGGCAGATTTTCTGGATATAGAACGAAAAAAGTCAACAGGGGCTGTGGCAATGGATACAGATGCTTCCCGAGTGAAAGGCTTAAAGCGACCTGCCATATCGAAAGCAAGAGAGAACAGCATCAATGAAATGGAAAAGTCTGCAAAAAGAAGTCGAGCGAATTCTTCCATGACTGGGTATGCCTCCACGTCAGGAGCAAGAAATGCCATTGACTGTTCGTTCAGCTCAAGTAGAAGGTGGCTGGAGAAACAGGTAATTTGGGGATAATTTGGTGCATCTCATGACAAGTATACAGTAGAACTTGTCTTGAGCGACACCTGTCTTGAACGACATAAGGTCTTTTTACGACACTTTTCTCTGCATACAACATTGTTAAAACAAGTTTAAATGACCCTGTCTTGGGCGACACCGTGCCTTTTACGACACTTTTTGGAGGGGAAAGTTCAGTGTCGCTCAAGACAAGGTCTACTGTATGCAAAGTATATGTCAATCTGTACACAGTGACAATGTTAATGACGGTGGACATAAGTGTTAAAAAGCGCAACAGTGTCGTGATAACACTTTAATGAACATAACCGGCAAGAAGTTTTGAGACCAGTCTGACCAAACGACATTTGGTCATCCCAAGTACATTGTTTGTACTGTACTGTTACTCCAATTGTAGATTTATCTGACGGATTTAAAAATCAGACCGATGTGTCCTATGTCAAACTGGAAATTCTTTAAAAAGTAGTTTGTTATCGTACATTTGAAGTCTTATATTGAATTTTATTATAGGTAGCAGGTCAGCAGAGAGTTACAAGATCACAGAGTAGAGAAATTGATAGTCCAGTCAAAAGAGGTAGATCTCCGGGCCGAGAAACATCGAAGAGTAAGAGGATCACAAGATCGGCAAGCCGATCTAGAGGTGATAGCCCACATGGCGAGAAGCATGTGTCCAGTAGTCAAGATGTTTCCAGGTGGGTTAAGGGTACTTGCAAATCGTCGCAATATAACCTTTTAGCAGGGTTCCCACCACTCCTGGAAAACCTAGAAAAATGACACTAGGTTTTCCAGTCCTTGAAAAGTACTGGAATTTGACAATTTTATTAAAAATCATAGTTATCCAGGAAAAAAGACAGTACCATGGACAGTCATACATTTTTCAATTTTACTAGTTTTTAAGGCTTTCCTGGGTAGAATGTAAGTTGGCTCTGTGTCAGGGGCTGGCCTTTCTGCTTACAATGCACCATCAGTTCAATCAGACTGTTAAGTGTTCCTATTTTTCCTATTTTTTAATAAAAAAAAAAGAATATTATACCTGGAATTTCACTTTAAAATCCTGGAAAACCCAGGAATTTTGTCAATGCCAGAAAGTGGGAACCCTGTTTTAAATACTAATAAGTGGTTTCGTTTCGATTCAGTGCAAACCTGCTGTAATTAAATGAGATACGAAGTTTAGTTTTGTACTATATAGCTATTTGGGTCTATTTTTATTTTACAGACTGGACACCACAAATGTTGAAGAAAGCTTCTCAGCGGCAAATACAAGTACTCCGCTTAGAGACACCTCCGGGACTCAAGAAACAAAGCAACCGGTAAAGACAAGTAATACATGCAATTACGTAAAGAGTAATGTGCTAAAGTTTTAAATGTGGATTTTATTTGGTGATTTTTTGGAGTGAATAATGCGAATTCTGTATTGAGAAATTTATTAAAGTTTGTTACTTTATATTGCAGGACCCCATGTCTGCAATAGGTGATGAAACACCACAAATTGAGAATGTAATCAAGAAAAAATTGTTTCCACTAAAGAAAGGAAGCTCATCAAAACGACGACAAACACCAATATTCAGTCCTTCCACATCAAACTTCTCTAAGGTACGCCTACAAAAGTAGAAACTAACGGAAATGTGATACATCTGTTCATGTGCTTTAGATTCACACCCAAAACACGAATGTATTGGAAGTATTAAATAGTTTGCAAGCAGGACTGCAAAATATAAATAATGGTGCGTCGTGTATTTTTAGGTTCCTAGTCTGAGATATAACTTAACGGTTGAAGATTATGCAGAAGACAGAGAAGCCGACATGCAGAGAGTTCAACAGATGCTGCAGGACGTTGATGAACCAGACACTCCCAAAGAGAGTATGTATTACTGATATGTATACTTAATTAAATTCTGTAAATGTTTGGCACATGTCGGTAAAATGACATCTTCAGGTAGGAAAATCGTAAGTTTCAGCCATAATTTCGGTTTTTTGTCGCCGAAAATACCCTTTTCCGGTTTTTATCTTAAGTTAAACTTTCGAATTTTGTTTACTATCCCTTGTAAAATGAATAACTCAAGTGTTTTTAAGAGGTAACTTATGGCAATGAATGCTAACGGAAAAGTATTTTAAATGTTAATTACGGATACTTTTTTGCGGTATGTATACAAAACATTTAAAGACTGATTATGGCACCCCTTTCATGTTGCTTGAACAAAGAGCTGGTTTTCAAATATCTACTACTATTTACAAGATAAATTCTTTTGAAGAAAAAAGTTGTCAATCATAAATTAAGCAATGTGTTTGACACCTGCTTTGAATAACGATTTCCTGTTGTGCACAAATAAGCTCAGATCAGCTAAAACGACCCTGCCTTGAGACGCCTCGTCTTTTATAACACCACAGGGTAGAAAAGATGAGCGTTGCTCAAGACTGGTTCTGCCATGCATTGATCTCAGGGTTGCCAGCGGTCAGGGAAAAGTCAGGGGAAAAAATTTTCTCCAGGCCAGGGAAAAGTCAGGGAATTTGTTCAAAGTCAGGGAATTTTGGGATTTTTTGAAAGGTCAGGGAAAAGTCAGGGAATTTTGTCTCATGCTTGTGTACATTTAACATTTTAAGGCTATGGTAGTTGTCAGACAATTTTTGGGTGATAATTTGGCCACTCTTTAAAGTACTAAATTTTCTCAATTTTTCAAAATTTTCTATATTTACTTTCTTAAAACTAAGTCTGACCACTAAAAGGGGGTTCCGTTCCTTGCCTCCAGAGCAGTTTTTGTGTTAAAGTGTTTCATACTAGTTTATGTAACATTTTAACACTATTTTGCAAATC
>JBCAUI010438951.1:0-14001 GCA_038406195.1 Haplosyllis anthogorgicola
GCGGGAAGCCTGAAGCTCAATAAAGACTGGTTTTAATTTATATTTATTCTTCGAGTTCTTTGTTACGAACTACTACAAACACAACATGAATTCCTTTTTCAGAAATTATAAAGGCTGGCATCAAACCAGAAGCGTTGACAGTGCACATTTTTCTTTCCGATGAGAGTAAATGTAATCATAATGTTGCATGCGTGTATTCGGCAAATGCTAATTTACGCGTTTATTCCAGTGTTACATGCGGTAAAGCTATTACCACCTTACTGTGTTCATTTCATTGTACTGAAATTCTTTTCATGTCTTACAGCTACTGCCTTTCATAGATTTAAAAAACCAAAAAGTCTTAAAACTGTCAGTAATAGCACACAAAAGTCATATAGCACACAAATAGCACACAAAAGTCATATCAGAACTTTAACACAGTACCGTATGAGAGCTTCATAGTATACACAATTGATACGATATTTGTGTGATGCCATAAAATAAAATTGACAAGATTTAGAAGTGCAAAATATAACTACAGAAGCAAACTGCAGATGCACCACAATATGATTAATACAATATGGTGGGTAAAAATTGCTTCCCATGACAGACGAATAAATATGAGGTTTGTAAATAAATGACGAGGATTAAGTGAGTGAGGCTTTCAGTGTCGAGATGTAGAAGTCGGTGATTTATCTTTAATGGGTGACAGTAGTTAGTACGGCACAGGGTTAATTAATCTGAAAGCGCAGAATATTTCACCATGACGATAGAGTCATCAATCACACTTGTTTTCCCAATCCATGAAAGTTTTATGCAGATAGTTTACCATGATATTTCCTTCACTTCTTGCTTTGTTTATTTATTCTAGACGTATGTGGGTCACTGCTTTCTTCATGTTTGTGCATAGAATAGCGTATTTTAAAATAGTGACAATAAAAGATTTTTACCAATTCATTCCAAGATTCTGGTTTCCAATCAGATTTTAGTCCATGTGCAACAATAACAGGAAAATTCCAGAGAACTGTTGTGTTTGGATTCAGCGCATTAGCAGCACTGCTTATCTTTGATGTTGCTAAAAATTTCTACCATTTTCCGTTTTAACTTGATGGAAAAGACTTGTACCTGTCATCAAAATTCTATGTAGAATTTAATAATGATACTTTTAAAACAACAAACACCTGCCTTAAACAACAGACAAAAAAAACCTTCCATTCCTATGATAAACTTGAGTTCCACATCAACTTGCTAGAGACGAATTCAGTGTGTGCGTTAACAAAAGCGGAGCAGGAAGTGTAATCGCGTTAGACAACGTTAGAACGTAGATTTCCTGTTCCTCTTTGATATAGTATCTCCCTTTGATTTAGTACATGTCTTTGTAACAAATTGTACAAGTATCAAATCTACATGGCATGTAGTATTTTGATGAAAAGTGCAAGTGTTTGTTTAAAACGCAATTTTTAAATGCGCATTAATTTGTCCTGGCAAGGAACACTGTTTAAAACGCAATTTTTAAATGCGCATTAATTTGTCCTGGCAAGGAACACTAAGAAATAATTGTTTAATCTAAAGAAATAACGAGTTGTTAACATCATTGACATTTCATTTCTGAAATGATTTTAAAATTTTACGGACATTAGGTGTGTCAGTATTATGTGGTGTCACAATCACTATTTTTGGGACCAGCGTACTGCCGTATTGGAATGACTGGTAGTCCTGTTGTAACTTCAGCATTCAAGGGAAATATTTGGTGTATTAAACGTAGACAACAGAGAAGTGAAAGGCTTGAAAGTGCAAAACCTGCGTGCACTAAATCTAATACTTATTTCTTTAAAGTACTTTGAATTTAATAACTATTACTCGCGAATGTATCAAGTTTTATTCCTGGCATGTGGTGTTTTTCCCATGAAAATTCTTGGATGCTTGGATAAGAAGCAGCACCAAGAATCAAGAGCAAGTTCGCTATCATCATTTGTTAACCTCTTTTTGAGGATTTCCCTTTCGCATCGGAATAATACAAAAAATGACGGATCACGAGCTCTGTGGAAACATTACCGGTTTAAGCGTCGAAGATTAAAGCCTAAAGTTAATGAACAATAAATCAGGCTAAGCCTAAACCTAAGATTTAAACCGCTTATGACGGTGTTAATCCATAACGTGGATTAATAAACGTGTCCGGATATTGTGAGTGTAATGCTCGTGTACATTAATTGTACACAAATGCATGCGGCTTATTCCGGCGTTACATCCGCCAAAAGGCATTGGTGGCTCTCTGTTTCATTTATTTTGTGCTGACAGTTAACAGCCTCCTGTGCTTATAATGTACGCGTTATTATGCAGATTTAACTAGTATTTTTCGATGTAAGCAATGTAAACAATTATGACTCCCTATTTTATTGTTTTAGTGAAGATGAAGATTTAGACTGTACTTGCGATCAAAACCAAAATGTAAGACCTCCACCTACTGAATGTTTTGATTCTTCGGATAATGTTATTCACAAGATCTTATGCTAAAGTTCATACTCTCTTTTTATTCTTTGTTCACAAATATTCAAGGTTACTGTTGTTTGATCTTGAGCATTAGATCCAGTATTACAATGACGTTCTACATTTTAAAATGCGTAAAATGATACCGTTGAAGTATGATCTTAAGTTTGTTGTTTACCAAAGGCCATATTTTTTTATGAGTTGGATTTCATTTCAGTGAGGGATTTTTGAGACCGAAAATAAAAATGGACTATTTTATGCATTTGATTAAAATTTACGAAGTGTAATTTTTCGAAACAATGACGATGACTCGAAGGAAAGTTACAATTTTGAGTTGTTTGGGATCTAATTCAACTTTTGTTTTACAATTCTTGATTTGTGGAAGCGGCGGAAAACGTTATCCGACAATTGAAAAAGTCTGGCCCAAAACTTGAAGAAAACCACCGCCGAAGTTGCTTTAAGAGCTTAAAGTGAAAATAGTCCATTTCAATCTGTGATGCCCTTGCGGGTAAATTTTCTCTTTGTTATTAACAGGATGTATGTTAGGTTTATTGGTCTCACTGCAATGCCTTGAGCATAATTTCTTGTGAGTGAAGCCTTTAAAAGACTTTGTGTAAAGATTCCGGATTTAGCTGTTGCATTTTTCTCCTCAGAGGACAAAATGCCGTTCTTTTTGGAACCATTTGTAATTTTAAGCTGTTCCACTGTCCAATTAAGTTGGGTTTTTTTTCATACTGATTCACAAATCTTGAGTTCATCTATTGTGGAATGTTACAAAATGTTATTGCCTGTTGTACTGGCTAAAACTTTAATCTAAATCTCCACTCTTGTTTCGTAATTTACTTGGGGAACATTGAACTATTATTTGTTTGAAACGCACAGAATCCACACCCATGGTTCTGAAAATGAATCAAATTTCTCCAAATGAAAATCAGGTAAATAAAATTTCGAAGACAGTAGCAACAATCAGCTATTTCAATATGATCATTATTTTTTCTCAAAGGCCACAACACTGAATGCGTTTTTTCCTTCTCCCCAGTCATGCAGTTTACACCTCGATTTGTACATCACCACTTATCTCAGGAGTTTAAGGTGCTGTTACAAGGGGAAACTTTGTCTCCGGAAACAGTCTCTGGAGACAGTTTCTTGCAACAGTTTCCCTGTGTAACAGCAAAAGTTTCATGAAACTTTGTCTCTTGCAACATGTCTCTTGCAAACTTGTTTCATGCAACTTTCTGTCAAGATCAAAGAAAAGTCATGGGTAGTTAATTTTACAGACCAAATTTATTTAAAAAATAATGCCTTTGCACTTAAAATTGGAAAGTTTCTTGTCAAAAGTTTCCCTGTGTAACAGAAAATTGTTTCTTTAGACAAATGTTTCAAGCAACTGTTTTCTGAGACAAAGTTTCCCCATGTAACAGCACCTTTAGAAAACATCGCCCATGTTTATTGGTCTTTATTACACCCGAGTTGATCGTTTATGGTTTGAATCAGACCGGAGAAATATCCCGCTTGCCACAGGAATACTAAATCCACAACGTCTCACTTTTAGGGCGGGCAAGTCTCACGAATTGGTACTGTGCTTTAGAAAATGGGAGTTTTCTTATTGAAAAGTCATAATGTTGTGATTTGATAACTGCAGTTTAAAAAACTACGTGTGGTTTAATTCACTCTGGCGAAGGCCACAAAACTAAATACAGTCATTTTAAATGTAGTTTATTAATCTCTGAAAATGAAACTAAAACATTCAAGTTACAGAGAAATGATCCCTATATTCAAACGAACAGTATAATACTAAGACAAAAAGGTCCTTGATGTGCTTTTCATTAAACACCTGTTATGTAAACGTTGGTATTGATTAGAACCCTAATGTGTATGGAATAAATAGGACTGAGTGATCATTGGGATGAAATAAGCCTCAACTTCTGATCCGAAAAACGAAGAGAACTTACTAACTCCAACAAAAAGTGGTTAGGTCAGAGGGATAGCATAAGGTTAATTTGCTGACTGTGAGGTTATGCTTTTGGATCACCGCACGCAAGCAAGAAAGAGTGCAGGCGAGAGTTCCACCCTGGATTTAAAACTCATGGGGATGGTCACACGAAATCCAAAACAGGGGTAATCAGTGGCCCCACAAATGGACCCTGGTCCAACAAAAATTTAAAAAAGAAAAAGAAAGAATAAAAGGTTAGGCTTCACAAAGGGACTGTCCCAGCTTGAAAGCACCTGGTAATCCATTGCAAAGTGCGTGCAAACTTCCAAGGTATGCAGAAAAAACAGGCTAACATAACTGACCAACAATCAGCAGTTAAACAAAGCGTTAGCAAAAAGCCGTTTTCATCTACTTCGAATACTTGTTTAGAACTTTTGTATGTACATGCATTGAAAAGGCATCATTTAAAGCACAAGAAGAAACTACACGAAGGCAGTTTTACAGCTAATTAATTTACTTGTATGTCGTAGTCTATTGTTCTAATTGTGCAATTCTTTTACAGAACAACCAGTTAACTGTACAAAAGTGTGCGTTCTTTAAACAATAGCTGGACTTCTTGTCAAGTCATTCATTCATGTGACTTGCATGGAAGCATAACAATTGAATTGAGGGCATAAATTAAGTCAGAGAAATCACTTGTGCATGATTTTTCTGTTTAACAATCTCGGTGCTTCGCACCTCGACTGTTCTTAAACAGAAAAGCCAGTACTTGTGCTTTCTCCGTGACAGAAACTGTTCATCTGCGGTGTAAGGAGCGTGAGATTGACCAGGTCGTCCGTTGTAACCGCATTGTACGGTGTGGACGAGACCCTCGGGAGATGTTAACCGTTCTCCTCATTACACGGCAACTACCCGTTAAAACAACTCAACCATCTCATTATCGACTAATCAATACTCAATTATCTACTGATCAGGATGCTAATAATGGTCACTTTCTAGTGCGCTTTTTGTTCTCAGTGGTAATTTCAGAAACTTTCGTTTACACTGTAACTACCCGTTACAGTGTGTTTTTGATGCGAAAAAAACGCAGTTCGAATTTTCATGGTTTAGAATTCTAGCAACAATTCGTATTCTGACGACTCATATGTGTCTAGTACTATCTATGTCTGCTTGCATACTGTGAAGTTCCGTTGAATGTTCGTTAAAAAGATGTTTTGGAAATATGAAAAATTTAAACGCATTTTCACTAGCTGAGGTTCCGTTATAAGTAATCAGAATTTTAGGAAAGAAAAATAAATAAGACCCCTTCCCAAGTTGTAAATAAATGATTTGTGCACTGTGTTTAGTATGTTCTCAATTGCAAAAGGTGTGAATGCCAATTATGTTTGATCAAATGCCACTTTCCAACTCTCCAGGGGCTATATAAAGGACAGCATATGCAAATCTTGGTCATTCTCTTAGTGGCTCTCCTAGAGTGAAGACCTCTGTGTGCACATTCCCAATACAAATGACCCATGCTGTTCCTATGACTTCTGACTTCTGACTGAAGAATGAACTGCCCCCTCTTCCCTTGTATACGGGCCCAGAGAAGGGGTGGAAGCTCAGCTTATCGCGCGTGCAGTTACAGTCCAACGCCTATGAGCCATTGGGCTAATACGCTTAACATTACAACATTATGGTTGGTGCCTTGAGGACGGTGCTTTAATGTTTACGAAAACGCACATTGGAGTTATTTATACTCAATGGAAAAAGCCAAAACAATTTATGCTCATGCATGATAAAAAACTAACATTCATAGTCCAGTATGGTTCAACCCATTCACTGCACAAGGTTAATTGACATTTCATACTTTTCATGTTTTATTCAGACTATATTTCATCAGTGTGTGACAGAATTATGAAGGAACTCGGCTGGATAACTGATAACTTTTATTGATTACGAATAAAGATGTCAACCGTCTGGGTAATAACTGTTGAAATATGAAGAGAGCAACTTAGATCACGAGTACGTTAATAGTGAGACTCAATTAATGTTCAGATTATTGCAATTGATTTCCATAGTTGAAAAATGTCATGACATCTGGGCTATTTGCATTTGAAACGAACAAATCTATTAAATTTCTAGTTTTATTGCAGTGGGGCTTCCATACTTGTGTAACGTTACTGTTAACGGGTGTCTGATTGTATATTCCACTCCCCATGTTTCTATTTATCATCACTCTTTCCACCATTTACTGTTCACTCCCTCCTACCACCTCTTATTATTTAAAATATCTAACATTATAAGTAAACATCTCAGGTCATGAAATTATTATTGAAAGTTAAGCGCCCTGCAACAATTAAATTTCATGCTGAGCTTATACAGTTCAATTTCGGAGCTCTTAACTTTTAAGAGTAATTTCATGATCTAATTTTGGTAACGCATGTCTTTAAATCGACCGACCTTATAGGAAGCCTATTTGATTTGTTATTGAACCTTGAAAGACGCCACGATTTTATACCTTGTTCCTTCATTTCGAGCCCCAAGAAATAAACGTCTCTTTAACAAAAGCGGTTGAATGTGTACCGCAAATTTCCTGGCAGGTACAGAACGAAAATAGACGGTTTTTTCTAAGAAGGAAGCAACTCCCCCCAAAGTTCCAACAAAGATGCGTTGCAGTTGCCAAAGGCTTCTGAATCTTGGAAGAAACTTTTTAATGCGCCTTATCCACTGAAGTGTACAAATAGCACATGATTCCCAAATATAGACATAACGGTGTGTAATCAGTGGGATGGGTAATCGCTCAACAATGCTTCGCGCAATAAGTTAATTTCAAGCAGCTTGCCTCCCCCTATCTCAACAGATTGGCTGAGCAGCAGTTTCACGAAAATGAATCTTTACCTTTGTGTACCGTGATAGATACTGTCTTTCATTTAACCCTCATCCTATCGTCTGAGAACCTGTCTTGTTGAAGACAAGGCACAGTTGAACAAGCTTTAGTATCCTTAGTCGGCTGAGTTTTACCCTGGATGTGACAGTCCCTGAAAAATGGTTTCATCTGGAGTTCCTAGGATGAATTTCAATAGCAGTAATATATTTATTCGGGATTTTAGTATTACATGCACATTTAAACATCCTAAAACCCCCGTAACTAATTTGATTTTTTGTGGATTTTAACTTCTGCTTCCAAGAATTATCAAAAATAATGATACAATATTTGGACTGATACATGGAATTGAAGATAAAAATACCTGTAGCCGAGGATAAAAGTAATCTAGAATCAATCGTCGCAAAGGCTTCTATTTCGTGAACTCGGCCCCGCGGTTTGTTCTTCAAATCCCTTTACGTTCTTCTGTAATTACAATATAATGAGTTTGTTCTGATTCTCAATCTCGGGGCTGACAGTCTTAAAGCTTCTCCCTAATTTCCTGCGGGGACTTTTTATTGAATTTACACCGTGTAAAAAACTCCATCTTAACAGCAACATTTAGAATGTAAGTAAGACGTACACACACTTTAACTAACAGTGAATATCTCGACTCGATACAACTCTGGCTTTAAAACACATTGGTAGAGCCACTTGAAGTTCAAAACAGGGCTACTAGTGAAACAGTGAAATAACTAAAAAGACAATGTATTTCGGACCATTCCATTACAACATAGCCACGCATTTTGTCCACTCACCAGATGGTAACTAAGGGCTTTACTAAAAAGAAAGCTACATTTGTAAAAGATTTGTAAAAGTTTTATGCATTATCAGGATCAACACTCAATGCTTTCCCTTCAATGTACTTACGCATACTTTTAGAACAGTAGAATTTGACGTTTTGCTTTGATGCGCCTTGCGTGCTCAAAAAAAAAGTTCTCAAATTGATAGACTTATCCAGCACCCCGCAACTAAAATTCGTCATTAACAAAATTAACTAAAAATAACGAACAATGTTTGCGTCTTGGCAGCTAAGTTTCTTTGTGGAACGTGTATGTTTAGTTCTTGTGATCGCTTAATCTGTCAAGATTTCACCTCTAATAACCTAAGCCACCGAAGCCATACTTAGTCGTATGTTTTGCCCGTACATCAGTATTAGACGATTAATTCGGAAACGTGTGTTCGTGTATTTGAAGCATCATAACTCAGTATTACGGATAGACTGATGTACTCAGTCATCTAAACGGATATGATTTGTAGCGTGCAGCATGTGATATAATCTCACGTAAATCTTTCCTGTCAGTGCAGCCTTACATACAACCTTGTTTAGTGGTAGTTTATTAATATATCATCTTTGGTCTAATTCCTCATGCTAATCTTAATATAGAATGCAGAACAGATATAGACAGAATAAAGAGGTTGTTATGTACTCGAAACGAAAATAAATACACTGACATTATTTTAGATTTAGTTTGACGTCATATTGCTCTAAAATAGAAAACAAAATGAAACTAAAATGAGAAAGTCTTGTAAGCACAAAGGTGAGCTTCTTGTATCAAGTAAAATCTAAAGCATGCGGCTTATTCTGGCGCATTATCCGGTAAAACTTACTGGGTTAATGTTCAGAGCCTCTCTGCCGTGTGTGGTTTATATTGGGGTGTTTCAGACGTCCTTCTGCTTTGTTCCATCAGACAGATCCCTTCCAGAAGATTTGTTATTTCAGCCCGTAAAAAACCGTCAAAATCTGTGGAATTTACGCATTTATTTCACATTATTTTATACAATTCTACAATATCATATTCCCGAAAGCGTTCAAGTTAAAGTGAGGTCTTTTAGGGTCTTAGTAAAAAGTGTTTTCAAAATGTAATTAAATTTGCTGCTGAATGTCAGGCTCTCCTCAAACTATACGTGGAATATTTGTAAAGAATAAAGAACACTTTATCAAATTTGCAAAAAGAAGCTAGATGTGCCTCGAAGGGTATTAGGGAAAGGTGTTTTCAAAATGAATTAAATTTACTGCTTAATGTCAGAATCACTTGGAACAAGACGTAGGATTATTCGTTGAGAATAGGACTATTGTCCAGGGATATGGCCCAGGGTTTAAAAGCATGTGTAGATGCCAGCCTTACACGGAGAGGTCAGGCCTGCAGAAAGCGAGGGAGTTCTCACAGATCGATGTAAAACAGCAGGTTCTCTCGGCACGAATGATCAGCCCCTTTTATGTAACACTCCACAGAGTAGATGGTTCACTTTAGTGTGTTTTGAGTTTTGATGTTTTTATTTGTTGTTGGCAATAAAACTCAAAATTGTGTGGATTCTTGCATACAACCGAGAGTGAAAACCATTCAGTTTTGAAACAATAGAATTTCACGCAGTGATAGGAACCTCAGGAGTTGCTGGATACTCATAGATAGGAAATAATAACAATTATAACAATTGTACAATAAGCAATATATGTTTATGTCAGATGCCCTGAATGGATACCCAGGAGTCAGTGTTCATGTCTGGTACCTTTAAAGTTATTAACTCTTGATATACCGCTGATTTAGTATTAATGTACATCAACTGCGGTTTACAACTTTTAACTTCCCAACTGGGAACTCACTCGAGAACCATCGTGAAAACTATCCCACAAGTGAGCCGTCACCTCATGGCACACCAGTTTTACACCTTGGTCTTGTCGTTTCATGCCTTTTAGGACAAATAACACTGCATCAGGGAACACTAAGTGATAAAAATTAATTGTTTTTCTCTTTCGACTCGTCAAGATTTGAAGCAACTCACATTGTTTCATTTTTAGCGCACTATTTCCACGCCACGCATTGTTCAAGTAAAATCTGATATCTGCAAAACAAGTCTTGAGGTGCACATTTCTTGATCAGATTGATACATTTTGAACTACACTATGCAATTTTCTGTGGCAAAACCCATCAACTCAAACTCAGTTTGCACTCCCTTCTCTCCAGACTTTCGTGTTTCACTTGAGTCAAAAAGCGGCTTTGGTAAATCAAACATTAGGTCGCAGGAGATTGCGCCTTTCAACAGCTACATCTCCAGTATTGATCACCAAGGTTTGTTTGTTTGACTTTTATACATCAACAACTTTGTGCAGAAGCGGTGGGAGGCAAATTATTTCCGTGCAAGGGATTTTTGATGTCATCAATTATTTAACAACACAGTACTGTGAACCATGAACTGTGGGCCTTTAAAGTTATGATGGATGTATGTGGCGCATTAAACGTGTATGTAAATTGCAAAACGCATCTCGTTTTTATAACGGCTTGTCGTTGTTGCATTGGACAAGAGTGACGTGGGGACAGCCAATTGGTCACAAAACTGTGAAATTGACCTTATTGGGCGTTATTTGTCTTATCACGCGTAGCGGTGATAGATTACTGTGATTGGCATAACAAAGTGAGTTAAAATTGTGGGTCAAAGCCACCACTCATACCAAGGGCATAACAACCCTAGTTTTAGTCTTTAGTTTTTACCTCATCAAAACCATCATGATCCTAGAAATATACCATGACTGGCAGTATGGCTGTGGCGACATATGTATTTCCCTTTTATCTACTCAAACTCGTGTGGAGACAAAACCAGAACCAAATGTAAGGAAGCCTTTCCATAAAACATTTTTGCCTTTTGAGTTTCCAACTTTGCCACCTTAAGGGACCTCACACGTACAATAAATATCTATCAGGGCTGAACTTTCTGCGGTTGGTTACACATTTACAGTGTATGGAGTGTTGGTCAGTAGATATCAGAGTGCTTTGGTCAGCAGATATGAGAGCTGAGGGAGAGAGAAGTATTCACGTCTAACGGGTTAATCTGAACAACAATGGCGCACAGGGATTTATACAAACTAATGCAAAGTGACGTTGACTTATTCCCATGTCAAACAAGCTCGGGACAATACCTTTTCTGTGTGAATGTAGAGTCACGTCAGCTGAAATATTGGAATGCTTGATAGAGTTTTTGTAAGAGTTGAAAAGGCAAGTGTCGCACCAGACGTGACCATCGGGATCACCGCACGCAAACAAGTAAGAGTGAGTGCAGGCGAGATGTCCACCCTGGCGTTAAAACCCACGGGGATGGTCACACGAAGTCCAAAACAGGGGTAATCAGTGGCCCCACAAGTAGACCCTAATCCAACAAAAAAATTTTAAAAAAGTTTTTGCAAGCAAATATCTGTAAACTGTATGTAACAAGATTTGTATTTTAACAGAATAATGTGCGAATAATAGAATTTTTTGTTGCACATTCAATTTGAAAAAAAATCCAAGTTTGAATTTCTATTGTTTTCATTTGTATGTTAATCCTCAGTATGACTGTTTTTGTCTAACCGATCTTTTATTTTGTATCTTTTCAGGTATGTACGAAATATTAGCTCAGAAGAACAACATGGAAACAATCGGCAAGTATGTGAGTAGTGTGTAAAACACAAGAAACACTTTTTAGGAACTTGGAGCCTTTTGGTTGACACAAAAGATTACTGTGCAACCGTTGAGCCAATGAATAAAATGGATCTCGGATAATCACCATTATATTCAGCGAAACTTAAGAAACGTTGAAACGAACACAAATATTTTACAATTTTCGTAAATGTGTAGTAGCATTGCAAAGAACCTTCGGAAAAGCTACATGGCAATCAATACAATGACACAGTCCACGTCTAGTTGTAGTCATCTGATGCACCTCACCGGGACAGTTCTGCTTTATGTTCTGCCTCCCATCCTGTCCCAATAGTAACTTCACCCACTGCGTTATCTCCACTATTTCTGTGTTTCCATCAGCATAAAAGGGGAATGAGGCACAAAGTGTTGGCACAGATTTGGTCGGGAAGGAGGAATGAGGGAGCAATATTCTAGGAGAAGTGGTTTTAACGAGGTGAAGATTAGGACAAGATAAAACCACTAGTGTTGGTGTTGCTAGTTGTTCTCTGAATGGACATAAACTAAACAGGTTTCACTCGGTGAGTTGGTTGGTCACAAAGGCACACGAAACCAACCATTTGGGTTTTGTCTTTGCTTTTCTACGACAGGCTAAATATGGAAATAAACCCTGACACACATTTATGTAAAATGTAAGGCATTCACGTTACAGTAAACTAGAATACTCATTTATTATGTCACATTCATTTAATCCATTCGCAGCTACTGACATTTCTATCAAATTAGAAACCAAAGGATTCCCATCGTGTTCTTGATAAAAGCAGTGTAACACGTGTTTTATTTCAAAACTGACAAGATTTTCATCCTCTGAGTCCTAATTCGGTTGACATTACTGGGATTTAGGCCAAATTAACTTCTTTGCCGTTTGCTTGGTGCGTGCCATCTCTGCAACAGAATTTGCTAGATCATGAAGCAGCTCTTCATATATAGCCACTAAACACCTTTCAGCCTCCCTATCTACCAGCTCCTCGTCCTAATCCTAAAAGTTTGTCACGCGATATACTAACAGGTGAATGAAAAGGTAAATTTTGAATATGAAAATCAATTTCAAGTCAGAGATCAACTTCAGATAATTGGTTTTGCTGTCTCTAATCCATCTGAATGAAATAACTAAATTCTAAATTGGTTTGCCATTCGTGATTGATGACTCTATCGCCACAGAGAAATATTCTGCGCTTTCAGATTAATTAACCCTGTGCCGTACTAACTGCTGTCACCCATTAAAGATAAATCACCGGCTTCTACATCTCGACACTGAAAGCCTCACTCACTTAATCCTTGTCATTTATTTAGAAACCTCATATTTATTCGTCTGTAATGGGAAGCAACCTCTACCCACCATATTGTATCGCATTGCCATGGAGCCTTTTTGGAACGGTGCTGCATTCAATGTAACATTGGAAAGACTTTGCATGACGAAGTCAGAAGGGAAATACAAGGCATCATAACTGTTTCTTTGGCAAATAGCAGTGGCAAACTGGAAATGTAGTCTCTGGACTTAAATTTGATGCTGAACTTGAAAGTTCATTTTCAAAAGAGAGGTTTTCTCTTTTTAAGTTTGTAAAGTTTGTGTTCAGGTGTAATTGCATAAAATTTTAAGAAATTGATAAAATCCCTACCAAAGTCAGAAATAAATTATATGTGCACTGTATTACAAGAAGGACATCACTTAGTTCTTAATTATAAAAGGTGTGACTTTGCAAGCCTAGAGGGGCTACATAAGAGACAGCATGTGCATGCCTGAATCGCTGAGCTTGGTGTGAAAACCTCTGTGCACACATTCAAAATGCAAATGACAAAGTACAAAATACAAATGACACACCAATCTAATGACTTCTGACTCAAGACTGAAAAATGAAATGCCCGCTACATTGAAAAATTGAATACCCACTCTACCCTGATATAAGAGCCCCGAAGTTGTATATTTTTAAAGGTCAGCTTTAAGAAACTTCCACTGATTGTGGTAGACATATATCTGTAGTAGATCTTATCATTACACAAAGAAAAGTTCAGATAAGAAGACAACACGCAAACAATTAATTAATGCAGCATTTCCTACCGGTATAGCTTCACTTTGATGAGCGGTATTCCACTGACATTAATACAGTCACTCGAGGTTTATATCCTTGTGTACAAAGATTCCTATTGCGTGCCTAATCCGTACACAAAGCAGTGGCGGATCCAGGATTTCTCGTAGGGGGGCGCCAACCTTGGGGCGCCCCAATTTTTACCCGATTTTAGCGTAA
>JBCAUI010439062.1:0-14000 GCA_038406195.1 Haplosyllis anthogorgicola
CCATTAGGTCTACCCCTATAACCTTGTATGGTTGTGGACTGTTCCAGCTCCCAATTGCAAATGACTCTGCACGCACAAAACCGGTCTTAGACTGGATCTTTCAGCTTTAATGAATCGGTGCAGCATGTGACAGTGTAGCAGCTGAGTGTCCTGTAACTCTGTTAGGTGTGAGGTACGGACACAGAGTTCCTACTGTGTAATTGGTCGGACAGGTCAGAGTTCAAGGCTCAGAACACATCACTTATAATATTATACAGATATCATATCATAGGGAATCATAACTTCTGTCACAGATTACTTCTGTTTGGATGCAATACAGTTATTACACTGTTTGAATTTATGTTTGTGTGTTTTAGAAATGCAATGGCTATTGTGGATGGTAATCCTTCACTTTACCTGGTGCACGCGCACAAACACACACGCACTCACACAGATAGGTTTCAATTACCATATTTCCTAATAGTGCTATGACCAGTTTTGAAGGAGTGCCACAATTGCAAATGTCAAACCAGATTTCATGTGCTTGAATATTCTTTGTCTTCAATATATAATATTTCAATGTTCATTAAATTTTGAAAATGTCATGTTGCGATTAAAATGCATTAAAAATGATTTCAGTATAGTCTTAAAGGCCTGTTGCACCAGGGGAGGGGGTGTGCTGTATTGAGAGAGAACGATGCCTGTACATTCTAAAAATACCCACTAAGTTACGTTTAAATTAAGCAGTTACCAGTTACGACATCCCAGCACACGCACACACACCAACGTAATACTGTTATTACCTTCTGAGGCTATTTTTGGTTATTAATAATTTAGTATCAGATCTTTTCGTAATTTACCTTGTACCAGGATCAGGAGCGCACAGTCTCAGGAGCGCGTATCATGCCCCAGCCATGGCTCAGGAGCGCGCACCACTAAAGTAGAGGTGGGTCATCAGCCTAAAGCTGTCATTGATCATTGAATCACTAAAATTGTTTGACAATTATCCAATTTATCATCAGATTTACTTAATATGGTAAAATGATATAAATATGTGAAGAATTACTTCCATTTGTAAATCTTAATGAAGACAAAAATTATTCACTGAATTCATTTTAAAAAATGTCAACTTTAATTGAAATATGCACATTTTAAAATTGTATTGAAGACAAAAATTGTTCACTAGATTCATTTAAAAAATGTCAAATTTAATTTAAATATGCACCTAAATTAATAAGTGCCAATGATCTTATGATAACATTCAGAATCGATTATCCAGATTATTCAATTCGATACATCAGTGATTCTACACTAATGCACGCTCTCGAGACAGCGTAGCGTTTGAGACTGTTACAACGTTTTGGCGCAGCTCGCCACTTTTTGGTTGCAGCGCAAGTGTGCATCAGGCGGACAGGCTATGCAGAATAAATAGCATTACCTAGCTGATTTACACTCAGAAATAAGTATTACATTAGACACTGCCTATAATTTTTACTTTTGCAAAATATAGGAGCTACAATTAGTAGGAAATGACCATGTGTTACACGGAGTGTCGCAGCAATGAGCAGAAACAATCATAACAAGAATGCCTTTCGATTAAAGGACGAACTGCCCACTTGGCAAATAGTCATTAAAACGCTATAACCATTAAAACATAAAGAATTCATGGCAAAACAACAATTTGACCATTAAACGACCTTGACCTTCAAAAGACCTTGACCTTGTGTATTGCTCACAAATACTAGAACACATTATATTGGCAGATGTCCGTCAAGTATTGGACATTTTTATTTCTGTGACCTTGAATTTGACCCGGTGACCGTCCTACTCAATCTTGACCTAGATATTATAAAGATATACCACAATACTAAAATGGAGTTTCTAGGTCAAGTGCTTCAAGTCCAAAGAAATGGATAGAGGCACAGATAAGACAGATGGACAGGCAGACACACAGACACGATTGAATACATTACCTTCCTCCATACGCTAAAAATGTGGAATGTTGGTAAAACATTCTAAAAGTATCATTCTTCTTATACCATTGATGTTTTTAATAGCCATTTACTTGAAAGGTCATATTTAAATACTTGACCATTTTGAGCTGCCATGTATAATTCTAAATGTGTCAAAAGGCATGTCAACGTTTCCTTCAACGGAAGAACGTTTGGTTTCGATTCCTTGGTCAAGGACTGAGGTGATCGATCAGGTTGGCAACTAATGCAGGAGATAGCGGAGGACGTACGGTGCTGTTCCGATGGTTGGGAACCAACTGTAAGTTATTTTAACTTTAAACTTTTATTTCTATTTAATTTTACAATACCTTCGATAAAGATTTAAACTTCAATTGTTTTTTTTTCTTTAGCAGTAGCACCATAAAAAATTGGTGATATTCTAAGTTTAAAACATGTCATGTCGTGTTGGAATTTCATTGTTCCTTGACGCTTAACTTGTTCCCACCGACAAAACCTCTAATTTCACTTTCCATTTGTACAATACATTTAATGTACTTCACATCTGAATGAAAAGTGCCGATTACTAGATGAATAAACATTCAACATGAGCCCTGTGGATATCCAGATAGAGGTCACGCCATGTGATAATTGTTACCTGCACATTTTCTACTGGTGGCTTTTAACTGTAATGATAATTGGCCAATCTAAGACACACTATTATCCTTCATTGAAGTCTCCTCACAATAAAGGACAATACTGCGTGCCTTAGTTTTTACTTCAAAGCTTAAGTTTTCTTTGAAAGGATCGAAACAAACCAAATGATGAAAATTAGCCAGTCTTTTCGCCGCTTGTCGATCAAACGAATGAAGAAAAAAAGACAATCACAGATTGCAAGCCAGTGTCATATCGATCTGGTCCAAGATTTTTTTTAAAAAAAATTCCTGGTTTTTTTTAGTCCGAGGGACCTGTCCTACAAGGGTGCTACATTGTTTATGCGTAGCAAACAAATGGCCAGTAACTCGGGAAATGTTTTCTGCATTTCTCCCAAATCTCGATTGGATGCATGAATTCAGTTCCTTTGGGCACTGGCTTAATCATTAACTCAACTAGCCAATTGGTCTCGTTCTCTCTCCCGGTCCTTTTTACCAAGGTTTCAAAATGTGAGTTACAATGGAGCCTATTGGTTGGTCTGTTTGCATGGTGCTATTAATAGGGAAACCTTGTGATGTAACTCCAAGAGCATTAACTGATTCCAAACCTATTCTGATTCTAAAGTCTAACCAGAAAAAAGGGATAAGCAACCATGGGCCTTTTGACACTTCAGAATTAGAATTGGCAAATGGGTTCGATGATTAATTAATTAATTTTGACTCCTCCACTACCGTGTTACGTCAAGATTGGAACTGATACTCAGAACTAATGTTGGTTAACATTAACTCTGATTTCCGGCTAACAAAGGATGACGGAAAATAGGTGTCATAACATTCTTATCATCAAGTTATGACACCTTTTTTCTATGACTCTTTGATGTGTGGAAATACGAAATTAATTAGAATTGATGTGGTTCATCAGCATTTCTCATTTATTTGACAAAAAAGAATTTCCGTCACGTAGAATCAGTGTGATACTCTTACCTTGCTGGCAACAGTACAAGACTGTAACAACGTTGCCGCCCAAGTCCATTGTGAAACGATCGTTGTTGCTGTTAAACCGGTGCTCACTTTGCCTCCTGCATCAAAGTCAGTGTCCAAATTATCCTGCAAATAGAAATAATTATAACAGCTACATTCATTACCACATTCATTTTGAATTTTGAAGCATGCTGCTTAAAATGGGAAACTTTGAAACAAAAAATAACTAACTGTTGATTTTTACAGATTACAGAATAAATCCGTTTTCTCATAAAGAAGGGCAAATATTTCGACTTTCATCGGCTCTCTAGTGCAAGATATGAAACGTCCGGTGTCCGGTATCGGCATATTACCTTTGGTAAGTAAAGGATATAAAACGTTCATTCATATTTCAATTCGAACGCGAATTCTACATTACAGGGTACAGTAATCAACGAGTCATATATTACAATAAATCACACATTATTCTTGATTTTGAAATGGGGAGAATTAGGATCAGTAAGAATGGTGTTGGAACTATTCATATCCCTCGTGTAAGAAAAGTAATGAATGTAGGTTTACACATGCAGGGATATTATCCTAGTACAAATAGAGAAGATGCCATTAGTGTCACTATGTTTCCTCACAGTAGAATCTGTCAAGTTACTTTTAACAAACAGCCTACAAATCATCAGTGACCAACCTCTCACAGTAATATTGAAAGAAATTGACAATAACAATAAAATTGGCTTCCATTTGCCGTACCTGGCCTTCCCCATTCGGCCAAGGAGCATGTCAGTTCCGAATTTGAGTATCAGTAACCATATACATGCACCTTCCTTATTAACAACAAAGGTACTGATATTAGTGAAATAAAATTTCCATTCTCCATCGATCAATTTAAATTGAGGGTTTGCAACTTTCCTTTATTTTACAATGATAGCAAAAATACAAAAAAAAGCGCAGATGAACTTGAGAACATTGCTCGTAGAAATAACTAAGCAATATTGATCTGTGCAGTAAAACTGAAAATTGAGAAGGGTGTCAAGTAAAAATAACAACTATAGCAACTATAGAGATTTAATTTTTACCGGCTATGAAGAGGAATTACAGATGCATCATTACACACAATATGAAGTTTGAATTTTAAGCTACAAATATAGAACTTTGCTAAATGGAAAATGCGAGACTAATTTTAATGGGCTTCAAGATGACGCTTCGGCGCATATTAGTATCGTGTGAAGAGAACGCCCGAAAAAGAGAAAATTTTAACTATGTGAAGAGAATGTCTGTCTGATGTGAATAAAATGGCTTGTCCAAGAAGGCATTCTCTTCAGCGATATCTATTGTACTGTAAAGTATGAAGTGCCTCTGACCAGCTGTATGTTCAGAATAAGGGTGCACAGATCCAAAAACGACAATAGCGAACGCGGGCCAAATCGTGATTATATAGGCTCTTTGGCATTTATGCCAAATGAGCCAATAAATAAGCACTTTTTGTCAGTTCCTCAAAAGATTCGCAACAGAAGCTCAAAGCAGTGGCCCAGTCAATAGCGAGTCGCGCGCAGAGGTTCTCTCGGTATTTCGACATGTATTTGAAACGAATTTATTTGAGGTTAATGAATCCTGCTATGCGTTACTGTGTGGGTGTGCCTTATATATCTACATGCTTTCATTAATTAGCTACTTAAAGTGTAATATGGAACATATTTAAAGCAGATGTCGTAATATAAAACATAATTACAGCATATTTCTGTTACAATAAGGTGTTTGTAAAGGTAAAAGTGAAAATAAAAGCATCGGCCCATCACGTTATGGGCCTTCGGTAAAAGTTACTAAAGTAGTTTCTAAATTTGGGTAAATGCTCTTCGCGAAATCACGACAATCCTGTATAAAATTTAGTTTTTATTTCAACATGCTTGAGGAATAATTGTGTGTGAGGAATTAAATAAATAATAATTTAAAAAACAAACGAGAGTTATTTTCCTTACCGGACAAAGAAGTCTATCACAAAGCCTGATTATACCTGTCAACTGCATATATATATATTCTCCTATTTCAATTTCAAAGCAAATAAATGTGTGTAAATTGTACCCTTGTTATTTATTGTTGATCGTTTATATTACAACAATACAAAGATGAATTGAAACATTTAAATATACGAACTAGTAAAAATATCAGTTTTCAACTCAAACAAGCATTATCAATTGAGATGCCTGACAAATTTTACAATGTAGACTAACTGGTAAAACTGCATTGCGAAAAAAACCCTCAAGCGAAGCCCTTCACCTGCCGATACACACAATTATTCCTGAAGTATGTTGAAAAATAATTATATGTATGATATTCGATACTTGACGTTTACCGCACAATGTAGGAAGGCAATGTTTTCGGTGATGACAGGCTGTTTATGTATGTCTGTATGCTACTATACGTACACACAAAGAGACACAAGTTATTGTGAGAACAAACTCTTATTGTGACAACACAAACTGACAACTTTTACTAGCTCGGGTTTCCATTTTACTGTGCACAAACAAAATTACCTTTCATTAAACAAAAGTATCTGACTTCATACAGAAAAGTGAACTTCAAACCCTTTATCATCTGTCAGCATTCTAAGGTTACTCCAGCATCAGCATGCCAATTATCTGGTGTTAAGCCGGAATCTGTCAGCAGATTTCCTCCACTTTTGGCCCTTTAGAAGGCATCATCTGTCTTCTCCTTTTGCGAACAAATTAAGTGGGCGTCAAAATCTCTTTGACGTGCTAGATGCAAGAAAATTAGCAAGCAAAAAAAAAGAAGAAGGAAATCGTGCTCCAGTCATCATCTTAAACAAGGCTGAATTTCAGATCAAGTCTGACGCCTCACTATTCACGTCTATCATCACGTTTTTATTATCCCACATAATACATATATATTAGTTTTACGTCCGAAGGCAATGTCCTGAATTGCTCAAAAAAGGTATAAATCACCATCAGACCGGTGGCGGAATAAACATAATAGGAAATCTCATTTACACAACGGAATGAAAAACTCGTGTTAATCACGAAGATCCAGGTTACTGAGTGGAGTCGGTAGAGTGTGTGGTATGTATCCACTAGATCTGGAAAATGTTCAGAATGGCCTAAAACATGCAAATCTGGTGTCAGAAAGTGTCTATCTTTTAGGGGTCTACAAGCAATATTTAACAAGTTACGAGGTTTTGAAAATGATAATTCCCATACAACTCAATGGCAAAGTTCAACTTCAATCATCCTTAGCTCTGTGGAAGATGCTCATTTCATGCCAAACAATGCATTAACGGAAGGGGTACATCAAAAAAAAATTTTTTTTTTGGGGGGAGGGGGGGGTGTTGTATCCGTATCCACCGGATACCACCCTGATCACTATGTATGTAGTAATGTCTTAAAAAGACTAACTGTGAGGTTAAACATTTAGGCAATGGTCACCAAAATGCCTACCTTAGCAGCTACCTTAGGACTTACCCCTGGGCACCATATACTGAAGGAGTAAAATCCCAAACCTAGATGGGGGGGGGGGTGGGCATATCCGGCAGATACTACCCTGATCACCCAGTGTGATTGCTATACCTCGGCGATGCCTTCGCACGCTGAGGTAAAAAAGACAAATACGGTATCTTCATCTATAACAAACATTTTATCCTATCATACTTACGATTCGATCCCCTTCCTTGGTGCATCATGTCCTGAACATTCAACGGGAATCTTGTCATAATTGTCAAAATTGATGCCCGCCTCTATTGTTTTGAACAACTCGTCCTCTTCCTCCGGCGGCGGCGGTGGCACGTAGATCTCCCTGGGTTTATCTACAATAAATATTGTCGCAACAATATTTTGTCTGCTAGACAATGAGTGTATCCCCAATATGAACCATCCGTAATTTTACGGCACAATTCAGTACAAGATTATTTCACCGCTTAACTTGCATGATACAGTAATAAATCTACACGCCTAACGTAACAAACGATCAACCTTTTAAAATTTGTGGACTAAATATTCTCATCTTTTGAATTATGGTCTTTATGCTTTCATTTTCCCGTCTAGAATGTTGTACATTTTTCACTCAAGTTATTAATAGGTAAAAATAAACTGTGGTTATTTCCTTGCATCAATAAAGCATGCGAAAAAGGGTGTAATGAAGCAACATACCACTGGCTTCTCTTCCACCACCTCCCCTTCCATCTCCATCAGCATTTTGGCATTCTCTGGCGAAATGCCCGGCTTCACCGCACTTGTAACAACCTCCAGAGCCACCGCCACCACCTCCAGCACTGGGACACTCACGAGCAAAGTGGCCCTCTTCGCCACACTTGTGACAACCACGACCACCCGACCTTCCTCCACCTCCTGATTCAGGGCAGTCACGTGCCATGTGGCCGTCCTGACCACATTTGTAACATCCACCTCTACTGCCTCCTCCACCTTCCGAATTTGGGCATTCTCTTGCAAAGTGTCCCTCTTCACCACATTTATGACATCCTTTGCCTCCACCTGAGCCTGTCATAAAAAATTAGAGCAACAGTAACCTATACAACTTAAGTATTGTTGGGCGGCAGCTTCACTTGTTATAATTAGAAAAATGCAGGTATGTGGTACAGGAAAGGTGCTACTAAAGACGTTCTAGTGTATGCAAAAATATTTGATCAAAGTGTTTTTGCTACCTCACATCAAGCACATGCATGCAAATCAGACAATGATTGGCACACTGAGTTCATCTATTCATTGTGCACTAAACACTTGACTTAAACTATTATGACTTTCATGAGTTGATGAACATCAGCAGAATCAACTGCAGTGACCCCAAATGTAGTTTACTTAGCAATGAATCAAACAGAAAACCTTTCCATGTGACACGTCACATCTTGAGGGCTCTGTCACATCGCGCTTCGAATAATTATTGTATTTCTAATGAGTTCTATAGATTGGCCACACAAAGCTTTAAAGCTGATTTTCCCCCTAATATTTTCCAACCCTGAAGCCAAGCTAGGATTGGTGATGCCGAGACTTGAAGCCCTATTCCCACAAATACATTTCTATTTCAGTTTACTTTGGTAAAAGCATGATTTGGTGTGCTCTGTGCTAAATTGTGTGCCTTCGACCTGGCCAAGAACCACGATTACAATCTTATTCAGAACTTACCCCCACGTCCACCAAAGCCTCCACCCCTACAATAAACGAAAAGATAAGTTATAAATTCGCAGGCATGGATGGTCAACATAACATGGAAATTAAAGAGAATCTGCTCAAATCAATACAAATACTCTACCTTGGAGAATCATCATCATCATTTGTTCTTGACCCAAATCCTCTGCCACCAAATCCTCCTCGGCCTCCTCGACTTCCAAATCCACCTCTGCTTTCAAAAGAATTATAATTCTTTCGTATGAGCCTCATTTGGACGGTTAGCTGCCATTCAGCCAATGATGATCTCCCCTGAGACCTCATTAACATAATTTATTATTCTGTTCTGTGATTGGCTAAGACTTCCAAAGGTCATTAATTTCAAAGTGTCACCAACGTGACAGAATCGAGCCTTATATTTGTTAGTAGTATGATTACATAATCTCCAGTAGCAATTCTGCTTGCAACTCCCCCATGAATTCAACTACAATTATTTGCATTGAGGACGAAATATCAAATCCCCTCTAAATATTGCACAAAATTAAGCATTCTTGTGATTTGTTATTACAAAAATTGGCTATTAACAAACATAAAGTGCATTACAATAAAACTTTATACGTTTGTGTCCTAATCAGCGGGCACTGTAATTGCTGGAAATACATAGCAAATATTGACTGTGGGCAATACACAAAATTATTTGCTCGAACAGTATTTGCTGACCAGTTCTGAGGCTGGTGACTGGGAGGGCAAATAATTTTGTATATTGCCCACCAAACAGTCAATATTTGTTATATTATTTTTCAACAGAAATGTTTACCAGGTCTTGAAAATAGACTAAAGCAACAAATGCTGCCAGCCAAACAGTCAAAATCATCTTTATGACGTCATAACAACACAATAATGATGTCAGGTTGCATAACAACAACAGGACAATATACAAGTGCGGGCAATATACAAAAATATTGCCCGCCCATTATAATGGTAAAAGTGACACAGAATCCCCGGAAAAATAATATAGTATTTTACCTGGGTGTTTCGTCATCATCATTGGCAACATTTGACCCAAAGCCTCCACCACCTCGACCTACTCCAAACCCTCCTCCTCTGCCCCCTCGGCTTCCAAAACCACTTCTAATTTTAAAACAAAAAAATTATGTACATTGACCATCTGTAAAATGTAACTTCAATGACCACAGACCCACTCATTTATTTGTGAGCAATTTATGAGGAATGCTCGTTTCTTTTCAAAGGACATCACACCTGTGGGATTCATCGTCATCAGCATGTGAACCAAAGCCTCCACCACCACCGCGACCTGCTCCAAATCCTCCTCTAGCTCCTCTGCTTCCAAAACCGCCTCCGTCATCATTGACACTGCCACGACCAAAACCACCTCCGCTTCCAAAGCCACCTCTAAAATTGAAATTATTACATCTATTTCCACAATAATAACAACTGTGTATGATGTGAAAATGCAGACGCACCAATCATTAATCATAAACGTAATACATGTACTCATGTTTACCTCGGTCGGTCGTCATCATCGTTTCTCGATCCGACACCAAATCCTCCACGTCCACCTCGTCTTCCGAATCCGAAACCTGACAGAATGGAAAAACACTTCTTTGTTGCTGCGATTATTTGTGTCAAGAATTCGTTTACAACTGACAACAACTGAACTGCACTTTACTAAACCATTAAATTCAAATTTACGAAATTGAATTTACAAGATTGCCTTACCAGAACTACATGTGCCATTGTTTTCCCGATCTCTTGCTCCAAAACCTCCTCTGGGTTTGAAACCTCCTCCTCCACCGAACGCGTCACCTGTTAAGAAATAAACGTTATTTCAGGAGCAACTTATGGTTGTTTCAAATAGTTTATTTTTCTATTTATTTATCTTAGAAAGTGGATATAAAAAGTGTCCACTGGGTACAGTTTCCTCTAAAAAGCAGACACATGACAAGATTGGTGACTAGATGTATTCAACTGATTTTACACATTTCAGTGATCGCACCAGCGCGCATAGCACGATCATTTAGTGTGTCATGTTCATCATCATTTCGTTACCTCTCCTTGCAACACATGAGAAAAAAACCCACATGGTTATCTTAAAATAATACAAAGCCGTTAAAAATTTAAGTGACGTCAAGTACAAATCCCTTTACCACGAGTCATACACTAGGTAAGGTGCATAGTTACAAGAACCACAGAAAAGGTGAGAAAACAGGTACCATAACCTAGTTATACCTTTGTCACAAAAACAATCCAACAAAATCTTTTACAACCACCTCCATCTGTACTATTTAGTGAATAAATATTAAGGATACGACAAGCAGTTTTAATTGACCAATATTGGTTTTCAGAATCAGGTGCACATAGACAACATAAAGATTACATCATTTGGTGTAAGCTGCGATACAGGTTTGCAAAATGATACTTGCAAAAAAAAAAATTATCGCTAAAACTTTTTAAAGACTATTTTAATGTGCTATTCGACAAGTCTGAAGGTGCTTCTACAGCGACAGCAAAGCTGTAAAAGAATATCACTTTTAATGAAGCACAGCAGCTTGAGATTCATTCATAGTTCTGAGATTTCCAAGCAATCTTATTCTGAGCCAAAAGTCCAAAATTTGAGACAAAACATGACAATTAGAGACTATAAACATGGTCTAAATGTTGTTTGTCTTAATTAATCCACATCAGTTCAAACCATGAATTTAAGTGCACGCCGCACAGGTAATTTCTAAGAAATGCAGCAATATGTACATGTATTTAATGTTGTTATTCAATGTACACATTCCATACAATGTCAAACATGTAACTCCACATTGCTGCATTTACTTACTGCCGACACTTTAAAGTCACATCTAAGAAAGAAAGCGATAGAGGCACACATGATCACATCTAAATAAGATGGGAAGGAATACACTTTTAACGCATCGCTTTACCGCTATTATATGTGCAACTATGACCCCAGTCATCCTCATCATAATTGTTCGAATATTGACTCCTATTATTATACGAGTTATTTCCTAAGCCAGGATTTTCTCCAACTGGTTTTCTACCTCTCCCTCTCCCAAAACCTGCAGTGCATACGAACACGACTGTAAATTGGTTTTTAAGTTCAATTAAACTGTGAAATACATTGGTCCTAACACACCGCTGGGAAATCGTCTCCAAAACGGGCGCTTCCTGAAATGTACCAGTGAACGTTATTCATGTGGTCAAGTCATATCACCATTGCGTGCAGTACATGTACAACTTTAACCCATGAGTCAACAAACCTCGAACTAATTCTCGCTCCTCACTCCACCCATCGGCGAATCGGCTTTCCATAGCTGGGCTTAACCGGCGCCCACTCCCAACAAGTTTTCCTGCAAAGTTACGATCCTCAGCATCTAGCCTTTTCTCCGAACGATTATACTAGTGCATATGTCCCAGTACATATTTTAAGACAAGCATTCTTCGGGCAATTACTGTATGCCACACACTACGTTTATTTAAATGTACATTACGAGAGCATGGCACCTATTTTTTTGGATAAAAAAAAAGGTATTTTGGGCGAAAGGGAATTGCTTTGAAGAACAATGCACGAATCCACCAATGATGTGCCCATTTTATAACATTTTTTCAATTTGGCAATCATGTGGACACATAAACTTCACGTGGTAATTCAATACAGGAGCACTGCAATGGAACACACGCTTAACTAACCCACCTCGTAAATCATCACCAGTACTCATAATGCAGAATTATGAGTTTGAGAATCCCAAATGCGGTAAAGACTGTCTGAAAAGAAAGCATGTGAAGAGAAAGTCTGTCTCTAGCGAAAGGAATTCTCTGCAACATATTGTATTAAAATGCATTGTATTTGGTTTGTCTCAAGAGAAAGATTTTCTCAAGCGAAAGGATTTCCTTGTAATTTTGACCTTTCTCTTCACACAGACTTTACTGTACTGTAGCTAATCGTTCGTTACTTACCTCTTCCAAAGCCCCCTTGTCCAACTTCTCCATTACTTATTTCACTACCGCGCCCCCGTCCAAACATGCCTACAACAAATCAGTTTTTATTTAATGGTATTCAAGTGTTCTTGATAACACATGGGCACTTAAAAAAACAAGACAACAATGTCATATTCTTATGTTTTATGCAGTCCAAAGTTTAGATATAACATGCACAAATTAACATGCTACTTACCACGGCCTCGGCCAAAACCACTGGGCTAAAAGAAATTAATACATGTGGATGATAAAAATATTAACTCATTAAGGAACCAATGCTTTGAATTTACGTAGTTTATCGTTTATCATGTTACCAAACCAAAAACTCTGATACAAACTTTGCCGGTTGTCATATTGCCATCACACACAGTGGTTTCATACTTTTCAATCTGATAACAGTGTTCATAACAACTGCGATTAGATAGCAGTGTTCATAATAATTGTAATTTCAGCAACACAGTGTCCTAAATAGACTAATCAGTCAGTCGGCCGAGCCCAAAAAGAGAACCACGAAGCCATAAAATGTCGCAATGGAACCATACCTTGCTGACTGCAACTGCGCCATCACCCCAGTCATCATCCATGTCTGAATCTGTCTGCGTGCCTGCAAAAGATGTGAACTTTCACTGATGTTACATTCAATCAATTGGCAATTCCACTAAAAATGTGTCTCGTTACATTTTGGTCACTGAAATCTTCTCAACTCGGGCCGATCACTTTTCCTGTCTTTTCACAGGCTTAACAACCCATTTACACATCATTTCACTCACAATTTCTCTGCCTATGTTAAACATGGGCCTTTCTTACAACACTCAATAACTGAAACGAAAGGTAATTTTACCTTTTTTCGGCGGATAACTGTATTTAAACTCCACAGGCACGTGTCTGTCGTCTAGTTCCGGGGATCCGCCGCGCTCGTTTAACAGAGTTTTTGTGATTTCGACGAGTAAAGCAAGTGCGCGCGGCGAATTATCTGCCATCTAGTAATCAGAATGTCCAGACTGGTCTCCGGTCAACCATCTAGCGTAAAATGAGAATTATAGAGTAGTGGGTTTAACCTCCGCACCGTTAACAATTTGCCCCTACCGATTTCTACCGATTGCGCCTACAAATTGATGTGTGTGTGTGACAGATTTGTGTAACTAGACAATTTATGTGGCACATAATTGTCTGTCGAATGACAGAGTATGTGGTCTTCGGCCTAAAAAACATAGAAACCAAAAACCAGGTTCATCCCACATTCCACTTTCCTATGCCAAGAAGTAGTACCAAGAAATAGTTCTGTTACCATGATGTTACTTTGGTAACAT